>JAUELC010006684.1:0-20630 GCA_031471745.1 Cryptochiton stelleri
GAAAGTTGCGCAATTCTATATGTGCACAGACTTTGTTCATTTTCAAAGCGTTGTGTTGAGCGAGACTTGTGCCCTGGTTAGCAACAGTTAATGACACTTTTTAATATCGGTTTTCTGGTTCATGAGTTATTCTTAGTGATCTAGCGAAATAATTATACTGGAAGGATACACCAATTAGTGTAAATAAGTAAGTATGCTCAGCGGGAACATGTAATTGTCATTACCTAGTACATTGTTAACTACACAAAATGATTGCATAATTTATGTTGTAGGCCTACTTGTGGAGAATTGATACGGCCGACAACATGCTTAAACCAGGTGAACCAGCGGATTTATCCAACATGACTGTAGAAGTTTTCTTAATGGTCACAATTACTTGCCTTGAACACTATTTGTTTTTAAGTCAATAACAAGCCCAGTGAGGAAGATACATGGGTTTGTCCTATAGTTGTAAAGTGGAGAGTTCGAGTTCATCTAAACACATACTTAAGAAATCGCATTTAAATGTCTATTTCAATGTGATTAAATCCATGTATATGTAACATTTGTTTGTTGCGTCATACAGACAAGGCCCCTGCAAATACTTTATGTGTTGCAAATTATACAGGAAAAGCAAGTGTGCATTGACACATTTGTGCTTATATGTATTGCTGGTGTGAAAAAGTACAATAAAAACATACAATAAAACAAAATAGTCACAATTATTAATAATAAACAGACCCATAAATAATAAACAGAACCATTAATAATAAACAGACCCATTAATAATAAACAGACCCATAAATCAACTACATGTGACGGTTATATCCCATAAAATAAATTATATATAAATAATATAAAGCTTATACCACATCTTGCTATAAATCGTTACACATATAGACGAAAGTTTCATCCGTTAGTAAGAGGCTGGAAATATTCGACATATTCGGTATGAATGCTAATTGTCTTTCTCTGTATTTTTCCAATATGCGATAGCAAACCAATGTACTTCATTCGTGACTACATTTACTGGAGAAATTAATGAATTAACCTTCCATTTAAAGTGAGTAATGTTTGTGTTGACATTTTCCCAGACGCCCCATTACCAAGACATACCTACTGACTGTTTGTTATTGGTAGATTTATTGTAGTGTAGTGTCTCCTGTGAATTCATGATGTTGTCTTTCAGAACAACACGTGTCAAATGTGTAGTGGGCGAACGTGCCATTTACTGTAGAATACTAGATATATGTGATTCAATGAGGTAGGACAGGTGGTTGGTGCTTCCTGGCGCTTTCTAAACTAAAGGGCAACAGGCAGACGAGTTGTTGTGGTATCATGCATTGTGAATTTGCCCACTTTGTCTTATTGCACCATGTTTTGCGTCCTGTGCTTGCCTTGTATCTTGTGAATGTATTTTGTCAATGATGTAGAGGGTGGGATTGAACGATAATTTATCACGGTAAGGTTAAACGATTTGACCAAGGCCAAGGTCATTGATCAACTATCATTACATGTTTCAAAGCAGCCCACGTTCAATTAATATGATAGATCTGGCTTCATTACACTAAACACAATAGCTATCAAGTTGAAAAGGGTCAACACAAGGGCAAGTCATGAGAATATATATGTTTAAAATAAAGGGGTGTCCTGGGGTAAGAGACAATCTATATTAGATATTCTGTACACAAACAGCACGGTATTTACTGTTATAAATATAAGTCTGGACATGTTCATAAGGTGAATATATTCGCAGACCGTCAAGAATACACAACCGCAACTAATGGATCAAACGATTACAAACGATTACAATATATTCTGCCTTCTATTATTCAGGAATCAAACTGATTCAGGGTTGTATTGTGTTTACCTTTCGCGAGACACTCTGTTACCAAGGCGGGTAAAATTAACCATGCTAGTATCGATAGCTTTATGTCAAGTGTCTGTCTGGAAGCGTTGTCTCCAAGAAGGACGTGCTATTAGGCCTATCGAGACGAATCAAGCGAACCTTTCATGTCAAGTATCTGCCTTACATAATGTAACGATGATTCCAGGAACAAATAGTGTCAATATGATAAGTGCATATTTCGCTGGCCAGCCATCTGTCTCGTCCGAATTTATAATTTGGCTTCGTTCGTGAACAATATCCGGGTATAACTCCACACCTCTCCACTGTTGATTGTATAGGATGGAGACCTTTAGGATTCGTCAAAAAGAGTTATTTTGTTATTTTGTCGGGTCACACTGTGATAACTCGTCAATAACCCATACATTGGTATATCTATGATATCCATCAGGTCATGACAGTCAGTCGTCATATATATAAACCCTACAGAAAACGTTTCTGTGTTACCATTTTTGGGGTTTCATATAGGTATCCGCGATTTGGGGCATTCTGCTGGTGGGATAATTTAAGAGGACATTAAAGTTTAAACCTTCCTAAAATCAACCCTAAGCAGAGCATTAGGGAAGTGACCAATTAGCGACGAAGAACTTGGGTGAATGTTGATTTACTGGAACTTACTAGAGAGATGACCATCCCTAATATTGGCACCGTCTTGTAGACATTGTCACCTCCATTGATTTCCCCGGTGACAAGAAACAATCTGTAAAAACCTGGCTGTGTCCATGGTACTTCTGCTGATTACTACAAGACACTGACACCTTACAGACAATTGAGTTCAATTATACCGTTGATGGGAACGGCTGTCAGAAATGTTTCCGTTTCCGTTCATTTAGAGGTTAGACACAACTGTGTTTGCACCGTAATCATGATGATTGGTAACTGCGCAGAACTGTGTCGTGTATGGGTTTGCATACATTACATATTACCAGAAGTATATTAATCAGAAGTGTGCAACGCCCATTGTACCAGCTCAACTTCATTCAGGTATTTGTCGTTTCATGTGACGTAGGCTGCGCAGGAGATATTGTATTTATCCTTTCCGCGCAGTTTGCTTTTCAGAATCAAATGGTGAATCATGGTTAATAATCTAGTAGCAAAAAGTGGCTTCAGGCGCTATTGAAATCATCAGGTTACAAGTGATTAACGGGCTTCCCATTTAATGTCTTCTTTTTATATATAAAACGCAGGAACAAAAAAACCCCCAAAAAACAATTGTTTATTAGAAATGTTATAAATGGTTAAACAGGGTTTCCCACGATTCATCAGGCGAGTTGCGATCTTTGAATTTCATATACTGTACACTAGAGGGAGCTACTTTAAATGCTGTCTTTGGAATTACTTCCACACCGCTGAGCTGGAGTAAATGGGGCGTTGCATACTTCTAGTTAATAGACTACTGATGTTACATACAAGTTACATAGCTTTTGTATGGATCATCTCTTTGAACCTTTACTGGGTCATGTTTGCTGTTTATCGAAATGTTTATATATCATTGAGTATAGCAATGCTTCGCAATTACGTCTTTGATTCTTTATGTTCAATTACGGTTAAACGAAAACGAAAATACAATACATTTTTAGAATAAATGTTCAATAGAAATCAACAGATGAAACTTATACATATATGCGTGTATGTGTGTGTATATAGGTGTATGTTTTTTATATATATTTATTGTACATTAGATATCTATTTTTAAATTTCATATTTACATCCATTTTAATATCATGTTTTATCTCTGCTTGTTAGCATTGCTGTAAGTGGGTCAAATTGACATGTTCATATGTTGTAATAAATAAATAAATAAATAAATAAATAAATAAACAAACAAACAGTGGTCAATTCACAAGATTACATCACTCTTGTCCTCATTACCAAAACAGATGGTATGCTACTGCCTGGCATCCCAATGCAAACCCATTTTGATGGATACATTGCCTGTTCAAAATGTCGGAGCTACACTATTAAATCCTTAGTTGATTTATATACGTACTAAAAGCCTTCATCGCTCTCGTTAATTGTCCTCTTATTAAAAGTGTTTCATAAGAACGTCATTTATCAAGGAAGAGTCTCAATAGTTCGTATTCAATATAGCTAACTTAAATATCCGGATGCGTTGTATTCCATTATGTCCAAACCAAAATGATTTAATGTAGACTAGTTTTTTGCTTGGGATTACAAAACCAAGTGTCGGCAATGTGGGAGTGTGGTAATATGCTATGACGGTACAATCTTCCCGAAGACACGTGTGTTTCACGTGCTATTTCACATTCTTTCAAGGCCGTCAAAAGACCGTCTTATTATCACGTCGAGTTTTCGACAGTGCATTTGTTAGAACTTCATATTTGCGTTGTACTTATTGGACACGACACAGATCTGCTGTAAATTCGGTTCCGTTGTCACTTTATGCGCTGTGGAAATACAATAAATACTTTCGCCAAGATGATGAAAGTCATAAACAATATTTATGCATCGGAAATAGTTCTTGCACTGTGAATGTTCACACGTGGTCATATTGAACATTGTTGTATGTCCGTTTGCTCGTCTTGCCATTGTCTTAACCTTTAGGCTGGCACATCATCATTTGTGTGAACAAACCGTAAGTACATGATGTCAAACACCAACCAAACAAAACCAACAAACAAATCAAGTATCACCAGTCACATTAAACACCAAATCACATCAATCACATCAATCCAACCAGTCGGCAGCCCTTCCAGACTATCAAATGCTGAGTACCTAGCCAGTTCCTTAGCTGATTATAAACGTACTAATAGCCTGCATCACTCTCGTTAAAGGTCCTGTTATTGAAAGTGTTTCAGAAGAACGTCATTTATCAAGGAAGAGTCTCAATAGTTCGTATTCAATATAGCTGACATAAATAACGGAAACTGATTTGTTTGTTCGATCGGACCGAGTAGGTGACAAACATCTCTCATAACATTAAGGTGATGGTGTCCTAACAAACAGAGTAAACAATAACTCTCTACTTCAACTAATGCTGAAATAAAGCAAGGTGACTATTTCAGGAACTGCGCGATTATCAACACGGATCAAATAACCCTTTATTGTAATGATATAGCTAATGTTGAATGTCCTAAAAGGAGACATAGCATTGCTTCAAGAACAGTGTGCTGCACTGGTTTGGACTTAAGAATGCTCAGATGGCAAAGATCTTGTCTGAAAGATTATTAATTCCTGGCAAAGCGACCATTCACTTGCGACCTTGAAAGTGCCCTTGTCTAAGGGAGTCTAACATGTGTACTACGTTTGATGAAAATATTATCAAAACCTCATGCTATATATGTTCTACAAGCATGCCGTCAACCACACATCGGGGTCAGGATATCTCCTCTAACTCTGCTGTGAATGGATAATAACTAATAAATATACTAATTTACAACGAACTTTACTTAAGTAATAAGTAATGCGGTTGCTCGGTTAATTATTAAGGAAAGTTGTTGGTGATACATTATGTAGATACCATCCTCTGTAGTCGGTCAGTCGGAACTTCCTGGAAGAGGCCACTATTATTCACCATGGCAATGCTACAACAAACATTTATCAAGACAAGGTTAAACAACTTGTGCTACGCGTTTTTCTGCCATGCTTTTATAAAAGTAAAAACATGGCCAAAAGACAGGGTTACATTAGCACTATAAACAACTGTGTGTAAAAAGTCAATGGATAATGGGTTGTTTGTTGAATAATGTTGTCGTAAGCACTAAGCAGGTATTATCCTTTGTCTCGGTTTATGTGTTTTCTAATGAATAGGACTTCCAGCAATTTTCTGTTCTTGTAGTCATTTTGGTTTGTCGCTAGTGGGTGAGTTGAATCCCATCTTATGGAATGGCTAGGATTGGCTTGAATATGTTCAGAGAGGGCTGATTTCCCATCTATCTTTTCTTCTGAGGTTTGGTGTTCTTTAACCATGGTGACTGTTTAATCAATGTACGTGTTAGTTCAGCTGCATAGTATTTGATAAATGGCTCTTGTTGGTGGTCATCGTGCAGAAGGCGGCAGTTGTCCTGTGGCTTTTAGTATGGTTCCGAGAGGGTACCACTGCTTAATGTTTTCTTAATGTTGGCTTGCTGCTTTGTGAGTGGTGCTACCTGGTAGCTAATTTTCGCATCTGATTGGAAGTGATTGGATTTAGGCTGATTGAAAGCTTTATGGTTTTGCTGACTGTTTTGGTTACTAATACAGATGGGTACTGGTTGAACACTGTGAATGCCTTTCTGATGTGATTGATTTCTTCCGGTGGATTGATTTGACACATGTTTTTTGCTCCCCTGGTAAGGGTGGAAATAACTCCAGTTTTGATTTTATGAGGATGGTTGGAGTCTGCATGGATGGGTAGTAAGGTATTGACTGTCATAAATATTAGTCTGGACATGTTCCTCAGGTCAATATATTCTCAGAGAATATACAACTGCAACCATTGGGGCATACAACTACCATCTTCTAGTCTAACCATTATTTAAGAATCAAACTAATTCAAGGTCGTATTGTATTTACTTTCTACAACACACTCTGTTATCAAGACGGATAAAATTAACCATACGATGGCTTTTTATCAAGTATCTGTCTTGAATAATTGAAATCATTGTCCCAAAAATGGACGCTCTATTACCAGAAACTATCCAAACAACCCATAATAGTAAAGATAGCTTTATATCAATCTGTCTTAAAATTAAAAGCGTTCTCCACAATAAAGAAGACCATTGCCAAGACGGATGAAACGAACCTTTATTTTACCAATAACTTCATGGAAAGAATCTCTCTTGAAAAATAAAATAGGTTGTCTCTAAGAAGGACGCGCTATTACTAAGTCATGGCAAACGAACCTTTCTAGTATTTATAGACTTTTGTCAAGTATCTGCCTTCAAGAACAAAAAGTGTTGTCCCCAGAAGGATACGCTAATACCGAGTTAAATGAACCATACTGGTATCGATAGCGTCGTATGTCAAGTATCTACCTTGGAGAACTAAAATCGTTGTCCTCAAGGAAGCGCTGTTAACAAGACGGTTCAAACTATCCTTTTTGTATTGATAGCTATGTGTCAAGAATTTCTGGAGAAGATTTGAATGATAACTGTAATTATGAATTATGTATATGCATAGGCCTATATATTTTTTTATTCAAACAAATCGGAAAAATTCCCCAAACGTTTTTATGTTATTATTATATGGGTTCTAAAACTTCTTTTTTTTATTTTAGACTTTGAGTCCATATGAAAACGTACAGTTAAAATTGAACAGAGAAATTGAATTGTGAACAAACTGAATATAGACAAATCTTCAGTCATACTGTTATATGTGTCAATCTTAAGATTGTATTCGAATACAAGACTATTATTAATCGTTTTACTTGACACCTATACATTAATTCATAGGATTTAAGAAAACGAAATAAAGTGTCACTTGTGATACAATCGGTCTTATTAGTAACCGGTATTTTAAAATCGATATTAGACAATCAATTAGGTTTTATACACTTGTGTAAACAGAGATTCTGTCTACCGAGATCTGCCTCACTTCTATTAATCAGCATACGTTTTATCAATATAAAGATTAGTGTATTTAGAGAAGAACGAAATAATACCCAGAGTCAACTACAAAACTCCTAACAGTTAGTATCTCAATCCTCAGCTGTGTCTAGCACTAATGCTTTTTTATGATTAAGAAATTGAACCTGGTCCAGTAATGGTCAGCTGTTTCGTTATCCATAACCACATTTTGAGTTTAATGATAAATAGTTATTGAAAAGATCATCAATTTAAGTAGCTATAGCTGCATCCATTTCGTGAGATGTAGAATATAATATTTTGTAATCTAGTGGTGTTAAAGAGATGGATTTGGTACTTTAAAGTCAGTACATAATTTACTCCGAAATGGCATAGAATCTGCCATTCTTGTGTTACTTTGTTAATATCATGTGCCACTCTTATATGCTTGAGTAGGTATAAAGTCACAACAAAAAGAAGAAGACGAACAACAAAATACTTGTCTTGATCAGGTATCTTCAAAGTGTATTTAGAATAGCATTACACAGATATATCTGTCGAGAATGTCATTTAGAATAGTATAACAATATGTATGATGCCACAAACATCCAAAGAGCAAAAATCCTTGTGCTGAAAATAGACTCATATATCTAGTCAGAGGTTCGAATTCACAACCAATACATGTAACTGACTAACTACTATTCAAATATCCACACGTCTTACAAAACAGTTTAAAATATTCTCAATACCTTATCCATTGATTGATGCTACTGTGAACAAAATCGTTTTTTCATGAATCAGCTTCATGGAGCACGAAATTATAATGACGAAATTATAGCTAGCCATTGAATGAAATGAATGGTCTGTAGGTAAGGTAGGAAACATTATAATCGAATCCGTGATGATGGTATCAAAAAAGATCAATTATGCAATGCATACTATTTTTATATGATCATAACTTCTTGTATTGTTTATTTATTGGTTGAAATCGATCACTGGGTTATGCTGTATAATTCAGTATTCCAGTTGGATGGCGACCTTCACTTCTTTAGCGATGAAATGAAAGCTTTGTAGTAACCACTAATGCAAAAAATATAAATAAACTAATACATCAGATGTAATCAAAATTATCCATATATATTTTTATAAATGAAGAGAGAAAAATTGCTTGCCTCCCCCGGGATTCGAATATATATATCCATATATATCTCCGAGATAATGAATGCATTCAAATAACTAGTTTACCCAAATAATTCTCTCCAACTTTCCCAATTGGATTTATTTCCCAATAACATTATTGGATTTCCTGGAAATGTTTGGGTCCGATTTGAAATGGCTAACCAATATTGTATTTCATGTAATTGTTAAACATTTTCTTTCTTCATAAAACTCATCTATATATGTCTCCAGATTTACTAAGTTACCAGAGCTACCCAAAATTATGGTAATTTTAATTGGATGTTTTCTAGTCAGTCCTTATCATACAGCATAATAATTATGGTCTTTACGTGCCTTCAAACATATTAACGATAGCCATTGGCCTCGGTTTTATATTAGCATAACTTAACAAGGCTCTACGGAAGATAAAAGCTACTTCCTTCACATAGCGAGTATTTTATATACATCCACTCAAATGTTCAGCATCACTAGCTTTATCATCGAGTAATGCTAAAAAATATGACACAAGCAGTGCTGTCTACATGGTTGTCATGTGACAATTTGAAGGTAAGTGGAAGTGCTTGAATGCTTTGAAAGTCTGGCGATTTTCAGTACGAACAGGAGCATGGGAAGTGTCATTCGCGTCAGAAGTGGGTGGTCCAAATATTGACATCTTTTCGTGTCTAACTAGCCCAAACATACTTTTTTATTCATAGGACACCTGTGATTATGTACAGGGGCTGGTTGTTCAAAGCGCCTTATAAATTGAATCCACTATTAGACGACGCCACATCCTGTTGAAGATCTCTCTTTAATCTGCTATTAGTGATTTAATCTCGGTACAAGGGACTAATCGTCGTTCGAACAACTGTGGGCCCTGTCCATCAATAGGCCGGCAAAATCAATTTTATGCCTAAAATTGCCTTCCAAACAACCCGCGATTTAAATATATTCCGTGTGATGTCATGTTTGTTTAGTTATCTTTACTCAAAAATTTTCTATTCAGTCTTGGCATAAATCATTAATATCGCCTTATGAGTCAAGTTAGTTTAAACCCTAGAATAAACAAAACAGTGGTGCTGGTTTTGATCGGATATTTAAAAAAATACCCTACTAAAAGACGAAGTGCTCAAGGAAGCTAGAGGTCAATATTACGGTTTGAGGTGAGACAGATATCCATGAAGTTATGTCATTCAGGTTCCACAGAATCCACTTAAACACCGCCATCATATATACACCGCAAAAAACAGTTCTTTTCACCATTATTTTTGGTTCCTAGGTATCCGAGATTTTGGTAACTTTTCTGGTGGGATAATATAAGAGGGCATTCAGTTTAAACCTTCCTAAAATCAACTCTGAGTAGAGCATTAGAGAAATGATTAATTAGCGACGAAGAACTAGGGTGAATGTTGATTTACTGGAACTTACTAGAGAGATGACCATCCCTAATATTGGCACCGTCTTGTAGACATTATCACCTCCATTGATTTCCCCGGGGGCAAGAAACAATGTAGATGATTGGTAAATGTGCAGAACGGCGTCATGTATGGGTTCGCATTCATGTTACAAACATGTTACACATTTTTTGTATGGATTTTCTCTTTGAATTGATGAGATTATATTTATGGCGTGGAATCTTTTCTTGGTTAAATATGCTGTATATCGAACTGTTTATCTAAAATTGAGAATGGCAACGCTTCGCATTTATATGTATTGGATTTCTTGTTAAATTACGGTTAAACAAACAAGAGAATACAATTCATTTACAGCATAAATGTTAAATAGAAATAAACAGTTTGGTCAATTGGCATTATTTTGTCACTGTTATCGCTTGTGGTCTTCATGAGAAAGCAAATGGTATGTTACTGGTCTGTCAGCCCAATGCAGTGCAAACCATTCACGACCCTTAAATATATATAATATATAAACGTTGAGCCACTACAAAAATGCGTTGAAAAATATCTTTTCTAGAATTTTTGTTAACAAAGAAAGTGCTCATGTAAATAACGAGAATACTGAAGAAAAAAATGCTTATGTCGGTGATGTTATTTGTTTCTGCTGAAAAGAGTCTGTAAGCTGACAATATCATTAACACACAAGTAGGTCAGTATAACCTTGTCCGTTCCAACGTCATTTGTCAAATTAATGACTCAAAAGATCGCATTCAATACAGTTAAAATGTTGTACTCATTTATTTCGAAACTAATATTTAATGCTTTTTGCTGGAGGTTCTGTCGGAGGTTGCTCATATGAAATGAAGGTACAATCAACAACGACACGTGTTTTTTGCGGGTTTTCAGATTGCTTTCAATCCCGTCTGACTACTTCAATTATAATTTTAAATTGGGATATATCAAGCCGAATTGGGTTTTATTCCCTCCATTTAAAAGCTGTACATATTTGTTGATTATAACTAGTATTACTTTGGTGAATAAAACATTCGATTCAATTCAATATCTCGCTGAGTTTTCGACGAATTCATCCTGCGTTGAACACATGTTTATATTACGAGCCAACTCCCTTTTAACACTATGCAGTCTAAAACCAGTGCATTTGGAATGACTTAATTTCTAGCAATGTACATTTTAGACACGACAGCAGATCTATTTTAGTTTCGTTGTCAATTGTGGACTTTCGACAAAATGATGAAAGTCATACAAAAATATTTATGACTCGTTGTAGAAAGCTTCCTGTGTCCTGCGGCTCCCTGAGTTAAAGGACTACACGAAGCCGATTGTTGTGGGAACTAGCACTGTTTATATTCACACTTGGTCTTATTGAACTATGCTGTGCGCCTCGTTCGTGTCTTGTATCTTGCTATTGTTTGTTGCTAGTGTCGCGTGAGGGGGGGTGCCCTTTTCTCATTGGGCCGGCACGCCGTCATAAACGTGAAATGACCTTCAGTATACGACGTTAACACCAGTCAAACAAAACAAACAAAGAAAAATCAAGTACCATCAGTCACGACACTCTTTCAAACATTTTCGAATACTAACATCAATCCAACTAGTCAGCAGCCCTACCAGACTATCAAATGCGAAAACTGATTTCTTAGTTCGAGTGGAGCGAGTACGCGAGGGACACCTGTCAAAACATTAAGGTGTAGTGTTCTAACAAAAGAGTATACAATAACTCTCTACTTCAACTAATGCTGAAATAAAGCTTGGTGCCTATTTCACGAACTGCGCCATTATCAACACGTATCAAATTACCCCCCTATTTTATTGATATAGCTAATGCTGAATGTCACACAAGGAGACAAAATATTGATTCAAGAACGGCATGCATTAACGATATGGTATTTAAGAACTGTCAGACAGATAGGAAATATCTTGTCTAAAATATTATTAATTCCGGGCAAAGTGACTTTTGATATACGACCTTGAAGTGGATAGGCTTCTCGCCCTTGCCTAAAGGGGGCTAACATCGCTGTCAGGCAATGGCTCCGGCGACATTTGCTCCAGCGATATTTGCTCCGACAAACGGCAATTGCTCCGCGACAATTGCTCCGACGACATTTGCACCGGCGACAATTACTCCGGCGACATTTGTCCCGGCGACATTTGTCCCGGCGACAATTGTTCCGAAACAATTGATCCGGGGACAATTGCTCGGACGGCAATAGTCGCCAGGGATTGTACCCAATACAGCAGGTGGATGTTGGGGTCGGAGCAATTGTCGCCGTAGCAAGTGTCACCGGATCAAATTTCGCCACAGCAATTGTTTTTGGAGCAAATTTCGCCGGAGTAATTGTCTTCGGAGCAATTGTCGCCGGATCGATTGTCGCCGGAGGAATTGTCGTCGTAGCAATTGTCTCGGTAGCAATTGTCGCCCGGAGCAATTGTCGTGGATTCGTCTAACACTTGGTGTGATGAAAATCTGACCATACTTCAGGCTAAATTCTGTTCTACAAGCATGTCGTCAAACACACACACACGTACATACACACTAACAGGAGTGACAGGGTCACGATATCTCCTACAGCTTTGTTGCGAGTGGGTAATAACTAATGTATACACTAATTTTTAACGGACTGCTTTAAAAGTAATGTGGTTGCGTGGGTAATGGGAACTTCCTGGAAGAGGATAGCATCATTCACCAAGACAATGCTACAACAGACATTTATTAGGACAAGGGTAAACAACAAGACGGTAGCACTATACATTTGGAGAGGTTCCTGACAGCATATTGGTAACTTTCAATCATTATTACCTAGGATTAAAATGTTAACGACAGGGAAAAAATTCTGTTTCCATAAAAAAAAGTAAAGGCCAATAAAAGCCGAATTTGTTCAATAGTGACAGCTGAAAATCTCAATTTGCTGAATTTGAGTCTTTACGGAATGGACATCTGTCAATCACTGAACAATATCGGTGGTCACGGTCGTTTCTGAAATTTCTCTTATATGCACTGCATCATAATTAATCTGTCATATTATACTGCAAGCTGAAGTTCAGGAATATTTAAACATTTACCGTTTTATTATACTTCTCCGGAAGAGGTATTTTTTTTTAAATGACCTTAAAAGAAATCGTTCCACAGGTACTGGGAAGAAACTTTCATTAAATTTCCATTTCATTGTAGTGAAATTTAAAATACAGTAAAAATGATTCATAATAACAGTTCAATATCTCCTTTGTATATGTCCAAGATAAAGCGGTGGAGCCCCCAACATCCAGTTATGTGGCCAAAATGTTTTTAAATTCAATTGATATCAATCTTCAGACTGCTCAATGTCATATGTATGTTACTTTGAGCAGATCCTCGTCGCAAAGTTGACAGCCTATAGCAGACGACCATCGCCTAAAAATAAACTGCCGAGACCAAACAAAGGGGAGATAATTTGACGGGGAGCAAAATAAATGTTATGTTCCATAAATATCAATGGTCGAGAGTTGACAAATCATGATATTCCTTTCCCAAACATGCAATACTTGTTTTGATATACCGAATGCAGGCCTACTTTGATTTTTAATTGATAAATTTGTTACTTTGAGCAGCTCCTCGTCGCAAAGTAGACATGCAGCCTATAGCAGACGACCGTTGCATCAAAATAAACTGCTAAGACCAAACAAAGGGGAGATAATTTGACGGAGAGCACAATACATGTCACGTTCCACTATCCAGCGTTATAGGTGACCATCCCTGACATTGGGAACGTCTTGTGGACATTATAACTGAATGATAGGTGCCATTGTGTTGATATACTGGACATGGTTAGAGGTGACCACCCCTCACATTGGGAGTGCCTTAAGAACATTATAACTGAATAACAAGTGTCATTGTGTTTATATACTGAACATGATTGGTGGTAACCGTCCCTAACATTGGGAACATCTTGTGGACATTATAGACGAATAACAGGTGCCATTGTGTTGATAAACTGTACATGGTTAGAGGTGACCATCCCTCACATTGGGAACGTCTTGAGGACATTATAGACGAATGGCAGCTGTCATTGTACTGATATACTGAACATGATTGGTGGTAAGTTGGTAACCGTCCCTAACATTGGGAACGTCTTGTGGACATCATAGATGAATGATAGGTGCCATTGTGTTGATATAATGAACATGATTGGTGGTAACCGTCCCTAAGATTGGGAACGTCTTGAGGACATTATAGACGAATGTCAGCTGTCATTGTACTGATATACCGAACATGATTGTTGGTAACCGTCCTTAACATATGGAACGTCTTGTGGACATGATAGATGAATGACAGGTGCCATTGTGTTGATATACTGTACATGGTTAGAGGTGACCGCCCCTAACATTGGGAACGTGTTGAGGACATTAAAGACGAATGGCAGCTGTCATTGTGCTGATATACTGAACATGATTGGTGGTAACCGTCCCTAATATTGGGAACGCCTTGTGGACATTATAGATGAATGGCAGGTGCCATTGTGTTGATATACTGTACATGGTTAGAGGCGACCACCCCTAACATTGGGAACGTCTTTAGGACATTAAAGACGAATGGCAGCTGTCATTGTGCTGATATACTGAACATGATTGGTGGTAACCGTCTCTAACATTGGGAACGTCTTGTAGACATTATCACCTCCCTTGATTTCCCAAGTGACAAGAAAACTAGGACAGAGTGGTTTGTATCCATTGACGTTCCCACGGCCTTGGGTTTGACATGGCTATCAGAAAATATATATTATACAACGGCTTCACTTTTCCATATTTCACTGAATATAAATCTGATTTCCTCGGTGTATCGGTGAAACGAAAATAATGTTAAAGACAAACCTGCAGGATGATGTTGCCAAGAACTAAAGTAGCCTCAGAATTGGCATGGTTTATTCAACAGTCCTATTTCTGGTGATATTTACTGAAATCAATCGTAGTTCCTGTGGTATTTACTGAAAACAATCGTATTTCTTGTGGCATTTACTCAAATCAATCGTATTTCTGGTGGTATTCACTGAAATCCATCGTATTTCTGGTGGTATTTACTAAACTCAATCGTATTTCTGGTGGTATTTACTCAAATCAATCGTATTTTTGGTGGTTTTTAATCAAATAAATCGTAGTTCAGGAGGTTTTTAATCAAATAAATCGTATTTCTGGTGTGTTTTAATCAAATCAATCGTATTTCTGGTGGTGTTTAATCAAATCAATCGTATGTCTGGAGGTATTTACTCTTTGGTATCAAAATATTGCAAATTAACAGAAGAAAGACGATCGGCTAATAATTGCTTAATATGGAAGAGTAAATGTACCCGTCTCGATTTTATGTCACTTTCTTTGCTTTACAGGAAATCAATTAAAATCAGTCAAGTACAAGCCTTCTTTTAAAGTCGCGGTCAAAGTGAATGTAACAATTGAGCCTACATACTTTTCAATCAGGGAGGGGTGGCTTACAAGGTTTGGGAGAAAATGATGGAATTTTGTAATGTTTCAGATTGCTGTTATGGCACAGTTGTCGATTTCGATATAACGGTGTCCTCAGAGCGTCTGGTGTCTGGGCGGCCGCTGAATATTAACAAAGTATTCAGAGAAGTTCAACAACGTATCCTGGCCACGATACAGACCACCAAATGTCGCTGGACAAAGTAATTCGGATAAATTGACATCAGAGGCGGATCATCAACGTCAAAGGCAGGCCATTTCAATGACTAATTTGCCGCCCGTTACGCCCGTGCATCCATGGCTAGCGATTTGGTTGTTTGGTAGATTCATCGCTCCCCCACGTTGGAAATGGCTGGCGATGCGCACAAACAGGCTGAAATGAAGTTTTAACAGGCCAGAAGTAATAATTGAATTTTATTTCATTGAATGAACTCTGCATTGAGAAAAAAAAATGGAAAAGTGAAAACATTTTTGTCGGGAATAAATCTCGTAGGACAATGTCATAGATGATATACTTAATATTTGATGGTAAGCTGAAGAATTATTACTATAGGTGTGTTAAAGACAAGAAATAAATATATGACAATGTAATAAATGAGCTGTTTGTGTTTCTCAATTTTGTCCCGTGGTAGTTCGACACGCGCCCTGGTCCCGCGTTAATGCCCCATCTGCTAGACTGTTGTCCCATGATGAGACTGTTTGATTTAGTGACATGCACTGTACCTACTCCTCTCGATTTCAAAGCTCGCCTACGTCCCAGGGCTTCAAACAGGTTAATTCCGATTCATCATATATTGCACGAGATCAGCTGGTTAGGTATCCAAATACTTCGGTATATCGAAGATAGTTAAGGAAAATACATCACTGAATTTGGTAAATGTTGGAAAAAACTTTAATTAGATTTCTATCTTGAGGTGAATTTATGAACAACTCAATGGACATTTCACTTCTGACAATTGTCATTGCAAAGTAAAGGAAACAAAATGAGAACAAACGCAGTTAAATATATAAAAGAAGATTGATTTATTTGACAGTGGTTTCTATGGTTCCCACAACGTTAAGTCGGCGCAATCTTTCATAAAATAAAATAAAATTGTACACCATTAAAACAAAGGCCCCAAGTATGCAGTGAGATTCTTCGATGCTAGCCATTGAAGCATATCTGATGAGTGTATATTAGTGATTCTGACGAATGGAAATCTTTTCAGTTCCCTGAACCATAATAAAGTACTTTAAATTGCTTATACATGTGATATTATTGTTTGATTTGGGATTTTACGCCATACTCAAGGTAATTTCACCCTCCATGTCACTGACAGCACTGACTGACAAGATGACAGACAAGTTTACAAGCCGAAAACATGGAGCAATAATACAAAATGTGCAAACATACAGTGCAGGAAACCACAAGGAATCGTTTTCATGCTGTCCCTAGCTCAGAGAGCACCAAACATACAGCCCAGGACACCACAACGAATCGTCTTCATGCTGTCCCTAGCTCAGAGAGCATCCGGATGCAGGCAGCTCCTATCAACTACCGGCCAGATATTTATACGCTGTCCAGTATTATGTGAACATTTTATTGTTTAAATAGCCAGAAATCAAACAATGCATTAAGGCCTATATCTTTTCATTACTAATTCGGTTTTCATTACCGTCCCAGAAACCGTTGATCATAAATAATAAACACAGTTGAATTGTGAATGACCTGTTTGCAAGCAAATGGATATTTACGTATTTCCATAAAAATCAATCGTCAAAATTGTCTAATTTATTATCTGTTATTACAGGGAGTGTTATCCGAAAATAATAAATACACTGAATACTGAATTCACACGTACATGTTCAAGACATTTTTATAATAAACATTTTTGTGAGTTTCAGTAATATCCATCAGCTTATAAAGTTGTTGGGGGCGATGACGAAGCTTATTTAATATAAAAGACCCCACAACCCCGAAATTAGAATTTGTTCAAGACATTTTTACAACAAAGATATGTGTGTTAAAATACAACCACAAATAAAGCTGATAGAGTTTTGGGAGATTGATGCTAAAAATAGCCATAATGACCTTGATCCCACGACTCGGAAAGTGATTTTCATAATTAACATGTGTGTGAAGTTTAATTCAAATCCAGCAACAAATAAAGGTGCTAGAGTGAAGACGAGCTTATTCCAAAAAAATATAGCTGACCTTAAACCTACGACCCTGAATTTCGCATTTGTACAAGACATTTCCATACTAAACATGTGTGTGAAGTTTCATTAAAATACACCCATAAATAATTTATAAATATATAAATAAAGCTGTTGGAGTGATGATGAACTCAGCGTTGGATACGTACATACACACATACGTACATACGGAACGAATCATATATTTCCACTCTGGTGCGAGGGAATAATGGAAAAAGTTACAGATCTTGTGCAATCCTCTAAGTCGCCTGTTCGCCTAGTCTTAACCCCAAAGGTAATACAAACAACTACAACAGATATAGATATGTTATGTCATACAGACAATTCAGTTATATGATAACTGCCAGGAACACCCCTTTATACTTATTACATATTAACTATATCCTGGATGCAATCACCTGTTTGTTACACAGTACAGAGTTTCAGAAGGCCATATGGACATACAGAGATAGAAATGTCTGAGAACCCGTTGATCGAGCTGAAAAGTCTGATTATCGTGAATATACAAATATATGTTAATGTCCACAATGGTCTGTTAACGGAACTTAAACATGCAATGACCATCACCATTTTGTCACCTTGTATATTTATTTTCCTTAAGTATTATTTTACTTTAAGTGCTTAATATGTTTTAATGAAAGCCGGGTTGGTTAACACTTAAGGAGGCCCTATTTGTATGGTCAAGGTGACATCAACTTCAATCTATTGCAGTTTACAAATTACACAATTTCGTTTTTTCAAAAGTTTAAACTCTTCCATTATATTTCCTTAATAAGTTTGCATTCCTTGACCGACTTTGAAACGGTAATGCAAGCCTATCTTTTCACAGTATTATACCTAATATCGTGTAGTGACATTATAATGTCCAAGGTAACAGGTAATTAATCTTCACTGTCGTCGGTGATAATATCCAGGCCATAATTACACGGTATTTACTGATAAAGAGGGCTCTGAATTCACGGTGAAGTTGTCGTGCTGTTTATTTAGTCCACATACACAACAAGGTACTGTAGTTTTATTTTTAAAGACTAGAACACGACGTCGTCATTTTTGGCCTGCATGCATTGTAAAATAATTACATTTCTAGTAAACCCAAGTCATCATTTCAACCTGGTTTCTACGTAACTCTGAGTTCAAATACAACAGTATTGTATTTCTCAGAATGTCCTGTATGAGTTTTCCTAGATATCAAACCTGCCAAGAAAATCTTCATTGATGTGGCCGTTCGCTATTACCAAATGCATGTCATATGTTAAGCTATGCCCGTGGGATGACAAGTAACAATCTTTGAAGTCTGATAATGTCATATTTTATTCACGTACCGAATACATGTTTATTCACTAGAAGAGTTTTATGTATGTCGCCTTCCGATGAACATTTAGTCAGAATGCATATTTGACCCAATTTAAGGCCACAGTATCTTGCCTTGACTGAAATCGGTACTGTCATTTAGGCAATCCAAACTATCAAAGCATTTTCACTTTTCACGTCAGAAACATTTATAATAATAATGCTATGTTTTGTATCATGGAATCTGAACACGAACTTTATTATCATTCATTATCTCTTGAGGCAATATTATCCTCAACATCTTTATCTTCATCGAAGAGAGTGTCTGGGAATATTTACCAGATATTTTTATTTATCTCTTAATGAGCTGATGCGAGGGCAATCGACGCGAGAAATCAAAGACAAATTGTTTATAGTGGTTGAGAACACGCTATACGTTGTCTCAGTACAGAAAATGTTCCCTGACACGATACGGTTAAACGACATTTATATCCACATGTACATAAACAGTCATGGAATAAATTTGATTAAAGTCATGAAACCCGTGTTCGAACAGTACTTAGTTAATGAAACCGTTCAATCTTGTCTCGCACGCATGATTTGAAACCCCCAGTTTTTCTCAAAAGGACACGCTAATACAAACTACATAACATTAGTTGAAAGTTGCGCAATTCTATATGTGCACAGACTTTGTTCATTTTCAAAGCGTTGTGTTGAGCGAGACTTGTGCCCTGGCTAGCAACAGTTAATAACTCTTTTTAATATCAGTTATTCTTATTGATCTGGCGAAATAATTCTACCGGAAGGATACACCAATTAGTGTAAATAAGTAAGCATGCACAGCGGGAACATGTAATTGTCATTACCTAGTACATTGTTTATATATTGGAAATGCTCCATTTCCTTTTATTATTATTTGTTTCTACTTTCAAGTGAGTTATTCGGGTGGCTTGGTCTATTTATAAAACTGTCACCACGGTCATACCAGATGTATATCATCATATAAATAAATAAATAATAAAAAACCCGTGGATAATAGGCATCAATAACCGCCATCCTGTTATAAGGCTTTGACTTAAAAACCCATCAACAACACTGTCGTCTAATATAGATGGCAAGTCGCTGTTATGCAATGAATAATGATTCACATATGTTCGATATCAATCAATGTCGACACAGCAGCAATTATGTAACCCAAATATATTAACGTTGGTCATAAACGTCTTGTAACATATCATTTACCCAGCAGCATATCTAGATTAGTATAGTTATCGTGCTCTTTTATGGATGAAGAATATTTTGCAAAAAGTCATAAATACGAAATGCTCAGTGGAAAATAATTATACAATATTATATATTTTGCGAATGTTATCGGTACTTATTGCTCCATTGAAATAGAAATACACAATAGGTTTTATGTCCTAGTTAATAAACTATACAATTTTGGCTTTTCGGCATCTATCGTCCAAATTCGTAGAATGTATTCTATTTATTAGATCGTAGGCCTATATAAACATAAAAAAATTCAAGATTTACCCAGCAGCATACATCGTGCAGTACCTGTTACGATCTGATCGCCGCTATATGATGCACGTGCATTAACGTAAATCACCTGTTTGTTAATGTATTAATAGTGTTTTTTAGAGGGATTTAACCACAGGGCTCCAGATAAGATTTTTTTCAGTGGCGTACTGTACTCCTCCAAATTGCAATGGAGGCGTATTTCATTGCAAG
>JAUELC010006685.1:0-13427 GCA_031471745.1 Cryptochiton stelleri
CCCCCCCCCCCCCCCCCCCCCTGCCCCAAGAACACGAAGAGCAACATTGAGTAGCTGTAAAAATCTGAATTCCTGGTCCAAAATAAAACGCAGCACTAAGTCAATAAATAGTTAAATGACTTACCTTTGAATAGAGGACAGATACGTTTCCAAACCGTTAAGCAGCCAACCTTCTGAAACTGGCCTAATGCCAACTCCATGTAAAATAATGGTAGTCCTCCAAATATCAACATCACCAAATATGGTATTAAAAACGCCCCTGTGAAAAAAAGAGGAAAAATAATTTAAATGGTTGGTATAGGATTTCTTTGGATTATTGCATTTCATTGATGTAATACGCCCTACTAGAGATACTGATTCAATAGAACAAAGCTCAATAGATGATTGTAGCCTGTGTCCGAGAAGACATCAAGTCTAAAAAGACGTCTATGAGTGGGGACAGGCTACAATTACGATGATCTGAGGTCGAAGCCTTAAATCAATTTTCAACTGAAGTCAAAATTTTTATGTTTTCTTTAAAAACGAAATCCTTGGTGTGCATAATTGTGCCAATATGGCATGGTGTGTGTCGTGATGGAGGGGGGGTGGTTACACTGGCGTTTCAGTCCGGCCCGCACCTTTGCGATTTTGACCTTGAGGCAGAAACGGGATAAATTTTCCGCCATCTTTGTCACAAAAACGTGCATGGCACACCTCCAAGTACGCTTCTTTAGTAGCCGTTATTTATATATGCAGACCCTTCTGTTTTAGACGTTGATAATTCGGGGTCGGCTTGTCGGAGATGCCCACTAGACGGAGCATTCAAACGAAATCATTTAGGTCATGACTTATAGGGGCTTGTCAGGCTGCAGTTGTTTGCGTGATATCTTTGGCCAAGGTCGTTTAACTGGCTGTCTGTGGAAAAACTTCTTCGGTAACCAATCAATGTTTGTATGTAGATTCGGACTAGAAACGGGTGATACAGGGTTTGGATTGGGCAGTGAAAAGAACTTCATCTGATTGGGCATACCCGGCAAATCAACCCGGATTTAGCATCGGCTTAAACAAAAGGATCTGTATACATAAACACCCGCTGCTTCAGGAACGTAACCTCTGGGAAAAAAATCGCAGTTAAAAGGACATTACGTGATGTTGAGGTTTGCCATGAGACCTGCAATGACAGATCATGTGAATGTAAAGTGAATTGTCTTTCGAATTATGACGTATTTTGTCTTTTGTCACCACACACCTTGCAACCACTACAGATTTCGTCAAGTAAAATGAAAACAGCATAACAAAACTGCCGTACACCTTTGCGACAAGGCCTGACTATGTTCCTCTTGCGACAAAATCGCATACATGAGCGCCGAGCTTAACCCATCCGGATTATAGCATCATGAAGCAGGCCATTACTCAATTAAATAAACCGTGAACTGTGGAGTTATTTTCAGGTGAAAAATTTAGGGATATGAAAATGTATCGATAGTAAAGTGTGTTTGAAACTTCCAGGCGGCATTTAAACTTGAGAAAAAAAACTAACATAAGAGGAATTATGGCCTTGTTCTTGAACTAAAAATACTCCAGTGTTTGTCATTTATACCTGTGTCTTACGACACCGGGTTAGGAAATTAGCAACAGCATGGAATGTTTTATTGACTTCTTTGTCGGTCTTAAAACAGCCTCCTCCGCACGAGTCATTTCAGCAAAAAACACACCTCTCTCGTCAGCATGTATTTTGCAATTAAATGAAAGATGTGTAAATGTGTCATCTATAAAACACTCTTCACTAAAAAAAGGTTATGTATGACGACTTTATAAAAAAAGAGCCATTTGTTTAAATAAGGCAAGAGAAACGTCGAAACACAAGGATTTTGTCCTGACGACAATTAAGGAAAAGATGATAATTTATAACGATATATGGATTGAGAGAATGAAAATATCTTCCCGTGTGTGAAAGACTTACTTAATAACGATATATAGATGGAGAGAGCTAAAATATTTTCCCGTGTTACAATTATCCTAATCACTTCGGCATAAATTAATAAATTTTGAATTTGGAGCACTAAGAGCTTCGCCATAACAGACAGAATTGTGTCATAGTTTTTTGTCTTATAAAATAATAATTGTATGGTGAGTCAATGATGCCAAATTTACCGTACATTAATTCAGTGGACGGTTTTTATGTTTTCCGCGATATTAAAAGGTTACATAACAGCCATATCTAAATTAGTAAACGTATTGTTTACTGCTGTAAGCCTGGAACAAGGCATTTGAGATCTATGTTAATTTGTTTGGACTGTCGGTGTATAGTTTCAGACTGAAGTCTACATATACAAATCTAGGTTTGACATTATGGAATGACAAATGTATGTATTTATAAAGGCCGATATTTATATATATTTATATAATATAACAATGCTTCTTTATCATATCTGTGTAATTTTGTATGTAGAGAGAGCCCAGGAGGACGCACGCAATTTGTTTTTTCTCGACATTTATAAAATACATATTTCCAAATATGAATTACACTGGCACAGGGATGTCGCGTAATTAACGCCCTATGAATGAATCGCCTCATGTTCCAGATAAAATTTCAGAGACAACATTATATATTTTTTTTTAATTTCATATTTCCTTTGATAATTATATTACAACAACCATCCTTCAAATCAGCAACAACAATAGTGTTTACCCATAAGCTCCGAAAGACATTTCACATGTTAATAAAGTCAGCTACGTTCATTTGTGCAGTTCAATTAGGTCTTTATGCCTATTGGCACCAATAACCTGTTGTTAATTTGTCTAGTATTCGTATAGTCGTTCACCTGAACCAGTGTTAATATAGCACTAACCTAATTAAGTCGTCCATAGAAAGTGTCTGAAATGACCGCTAATTGTTTCATAATTCATATTGTTCACTTTGATATACGTATTACGCCATTTACGGGTCACGCATATATATAATCCATTATGAAAATCTCGCCGCAATTCACTGCACATTCCCCCCGATTAACTATGGTTACCACCTTCTCGTGCAACGACATGACGAACAACAACAACAACAAGCGATAATCACAATATTGTACACTTTTCTAGTCAACATGCTGTGCTGATATAGTAAGTGTTAATTTTACATCGTAGTTCATTTTGATCTTGCAATGTAAATTGTGTTGATTATATTTCTATTAATGATAGCATTCCCATGGACGTATCGGGTAAATTTGTTTGTTTGCTTGATTGGAGTTTTACGTCGTGTGTAACGTTATTTCACTATTATGAGGATGTGACAGCCCAGTGGGTGAAGGAAACCACTTTCGACGCCACTGGCAACAAACGATGACAAGATACATGACAGGCACAGAAAGCAAACCACTGTACAATAAGACAAAGTAAATGAATGTAGGCCTACAGTACAACACATGCCACAACAGATCAACTTTGTGTTGCCCAGGCCACAGGGAATTCCCACCAACCACCTGCTACACGTAGCATATGAGAACCGGTTTCCATCTCACCAATGTTCAAAGGCCAATTTCGGCTACATCTGGAAACTTTTTTATAACGGTAGGAAACCACTGACTTGCGAGATTAGGAGTGATTTTCTCCGGAATTTAACCGGTTTTCCCCATGCACTTTTATTATTTGCACTTCAAATGCCATCTTCGAACGTTATGCTTTATTTGACACTTAAAGTGGAAGAAAACATAAGAATAAGTGAGTGTGAGCAGGGGAACTGTAGACCTACACAGCAGTTTCCAAACATGCTTTCCTAAGTGTGTTGAAAGCGTTCATTATCTTGCTAGAGGCTAATTGGTATTCCAAAAGTATGGACCTTTCATGCCAATAACCAATATTAAGTAAATATCAATAAAAAGGGCACAAAATAGTATCTCACTTATTGCATTGACAACGAATTATTATGAAGGATTTTAGTAAATATTTATAGTTAATGTTATTGAAACACAAACGATGTGGCATGAAAAGTCCGCTATACTGTTGAAGTACTTTTGAAGCTTATTTGGCTTTCACAAGGTTAGGAACGCTTTCCACTCTCCGGGCAGAATTTATGGAAACTACTGTGTACAGCCTCTCTACTCAAACTCACTTCATTTGTATAATAGTTGATGTTATGGAGACAAAAACGATGTGGCATGAAGTCTACCATACGTTTAAAGCACCAATTTCTCTTTTACAAGATTATGAAATTATTCTTCAAACGTAGGACATTATTTTTTAAATCTACTTTATAAAGTCTAGTTTTTTAGACAAGCTTTATTTTTGTGTTTTCTCTTCCTTTAAGTATATAATGAAAACTGTCCATGCTGTGTACGGTTTTCTTAGAGTTTTAGACTACAAGTAACTTTTTTCTCGATTTTCTCCGTGGGTTCACGCTGATTGCGAGAGGCAAAAGCATTATTACATGAATCAAATTGTCTCAAAAGCAATAACGTTAAATAGCTCTTGTATGCTTGCGATAAAGTATGCATCGTTTTTGCAGACAGCTCGAGCCAGATCAGCTAAGCAGCGAACAGGGTTCTCGGCAGAGTTTTCCGACGGACGATATAAACACATGTTTCCGACGGACAATATAAACACATGTTTCCGACGGACGATATAAACACATGTTTCCGACGGACGATATAAACACATGTTTTTTATTGAGCTCAACTTCTGGTGCATTATCTGTCCAAATTTAATGTCTGTTCAGACATCGTTTTCAAGCTTGTTTTTATTGAGCGCAACTTCTGGTTTATTATCTGTGCAACGTTTCAATGTCTTTTCTGACATCGTTCTCAAGCATGTATTTATGGAGACCAACTTCTGGTTTATAACCTGTGCAACGTTTCAATGTCTATTCTGACATCGTTCTCAACCATGTATTTATCGAGCGCAACTTCTGGTTTATTTTCTGCAAGGTTTCAATGTCTATTCTGACATCTTTGTCAAACATTTTTTTATGGAGAGCATTTTCTTGTTTATAATCTGTGCAACGTTGCAGTGTCTGTTCTGATACGTTCTCAAGCACGTTTTTTATGGCTTTTAACTTCTGTTTTATTTTTGGTGCAACGTTTCAATGTATGTTCTGACATCGTTCTCAAGCATGTATTTATGGAATGCAAGTTCTGATTTACTATCTGTGCAACGTTTTAATGTCTATAACTCTGACATCGTTATCAAGTTTACTTGTCGGGTGAATTTAAAGTAATCTAGATGAAATGTTTATCAGTCACGAATATATCTGCCACTTATAAATCGTGGAGTGTGAATGAATGTATAATCAAATGCCGCTCTATCATGACAAATAGAAACAAATGACAAACATAGATTTTTGAGGAAATGACGAAAAACATGAAAGTGCCTGGCTCTAACTTGTGATAATTGTTTCGTTTGTGAGTGGACTTGTGGAAAATTAGAGGATGCTATACACTTATATCATACATACTACATGTAAATGGCAAGCGTCCTTCTCTCGTTTTTGTGAAAATGTCACTTCCTTTCGGGAGTGTAATGTGGGACTTTGGTGGGTGCAATGCATTTATATCATAGTACATGACTATCTCTCTGGAGTATGTGGAAAAGGAATTCGCGTTTTTGGTGAAAATGTAATTTCCTTTCATGAGTGTAATTGTGGGATGTTGGTGGGTGCAATGCATTTATATCATACTGCACAATCAAACTCACTGGAGTATGTGGAAACGGAATTCACATTTTTGGTGAAAATTTGACTTATTCCTTTTGTCTTTGTGGGACAGTGTGGATAGTGGGATTCTCTGTCATGGACATGATTTGACGTATCAAGGGTTACTCTCTCCTCAGTTTGTCTGCAATAGTTTAATATCTGATGTCCTCAGCGAGATGAGTTTTTCGGTCTGTGTTTCGAGTAGATTGATGTGTAAAGAGTGATGGAGAGCGTGACTAAACAATATCTCCGCTAGAGGGCCTCTCTTCCCATTCAGTTGTCTTAACGATATTTACTTCCGGCCATTAGCGCATGTTTCTCTATCTCATATTGAATAACGTTTATTGCGGTTAGATATTTTTTCTTGAAATGATTAATAAGCCACACGGAATGACAATGAAAGCCATACGATTCCAGATAAAATCAATGTTAAGAAAACCTATATTTGGTTTGATACCCCTCTACGTGATAGGCCTACCCCGTTTTCGTCAACACAGTGCGTGAAGTATACAATAAATGTTTGCCCTGGGATGCGTGTAGTCACAGCATTGTCTTGGATACTTTCTTTATTTTTAGACTTTAATATTTTAATGCAGTGCTTTATGCTGACAACTCACACAACTGTAAATTATGAGAAAGGAATTATTTCTTTGGTACCCTCTCATACTGACGTTTTTTTTTAATTGCAATGCAATGCACACTTTTATGGCACCGGTATAGACCATATACATATTGGATAACTTGGTATTTTGTCAGAATCCTTGGCTTCCTCTGATAAGTTTAACCTTAGATATGGTATGGGTTGGAAAAGTCCGCTGAGATTCGAGTCAGCGAGCCGTGAATGCTGTACTCGGATAACCGGCTCCATATATATATATATATAGTGAACTCTACTCGTTTTATAGACGGTAGAGAACGCATTAATATGGCTGAGTTGCTGAAAAAAACATCTTAAACTTCCGTGTACAAAATATTTGCTTAAATGAAATCATAATTCTATGGAAAAAAAGCCAGGTTCGAAAGAGGTATTAGAACTCGGAGTCTCCGATGCGAGAGAGCGCCTGGAGTTAACTGTTTATAGATCAAGCTAACCGAGTCAAACATTCTATATATCCATACCGTATACAAGGTTTAACATAGTACAAGAGTAGTATTACATTACTCTCCTGTTTATGGCAAAATAAAGCATCGAATTATTGACATCTAAATAACTTTCATTCTTCGGAGTTACACTAATTTTGAATACTTAATTTAGCAATGAAAAACATACAGCAGTTACATATCTTATCATTTTAGACAAATATTTTTCCAAAGGCTATATACATTTCAAAAGGTTGTGTTTTGTTGAACACTTTCTGCCTAATATGTTCACATTCTAGTCTAACATAATTATGTTACAAAATGTTACTGGTTTAATAATAAAAGATGTTACGACATACGTTACGTTTTTACGTGTGTAACTATGCAATAAATAATCCGGTATATAACTGTTAACACGATGTTTTTTACATTTGGGGCATTTCAAACGTAACACTCCGTTTGAAACTATTTTATAAATAATTAGCTAAAACTGTTTGGCATTTCAAGCGAAGCACATGTGACAACATATTACTGATATCAATAATAAAAGATGTCACAGTGACACTCTGTCTATGCGTTTATTAGTTAAAACTGTTCAATAGATAATCGGGCATAAAACTAAATACGAACCTCCTCCATGTTTGTAACATATATAAGGAAACCTCCAGACGTTCCCAAGATCCACGGCGAACCCAATTACCGAGAGTAGAAAGTCTATCTTCTTTCCCCAGGTCTCTCTTTCCACTTCTTGTTTAGGTTTGTCTATAATTGTTGTTGTTGTTGTTCCGTCAGGGGCGGTGTTATTTTTCGTCGGTAATGCCATCTTCGTTGGCCTATGGATTTCAGAATCCACTTAAAAAATCCACGAAGTTAAGCACAGTGTTTTAACCACACAAAGTCCAGGACATTAACCAAGGTATATTTGCCGGAATCTGTCTACCTGCCAATAACACCTTCATTTAGATACAGGATTCGAACCCCCGGGGCAGTGAGCGGGCACTGCACCGAGATGACGTCGGGATAAACTTGTTACTCGAATGGTACTCCCCTGTCACTTTCTAGCTGTTCGTCTACGATACCAAAGTCTCTTCTAACAATGACCACGTTGCTTCAAGAGCCGCCAATAGATGCGCAAACAGAAGTCTTATGATTGGTCAAGCTGTGATTACAGCTGGTGAATTTTGACCAATCGTAGGTGGGTTAAGTCTACAGCAGGAGGAGACTGCCAAATCCTATTGTTTTATTCATGATGGTTTGGCTGATTAAGTGGATTTGATGATCGATCTCTGAGATCAATAACTGATGAACATTGAGCGGCCAGTCGCCTAAACCTCCTAGCTTCGCCAGGAATACCATTAAACACTAGCACGTCTAATATTTTAAAGTCTTATGTATAGACGATCGGCAATAATAATAATTAGTTACTTGATTTCAGTATTGTAACATAGCCTTTATTTGTTTCTTTCCTTGATTGGAGTTAAATTCCGTAATTAAGATTATTTTAACTTATTTCACTCATAAAACGCCATGCCGGCTAGCTCAATGGGTAAAGGAAACCCCTATCGAAGTGAGTAACAACAAATAACGACAAGATACAAAACAATCACGAGACCAAAAACATGTACAATATTATAAAGACAAAGTGTGGAATTGACAGTTAAGGACACCACAGCAAATCCGCTTCTTGTTGCCCCTTAGCTCATAGAGCACCAGGGCACAGAAAACTCTCGCCAACCACCGGCTAGTGTTATAATATGGCTTCAATTTGCTCCGTGGGTTGTTGTGGGGGTGTTGCACTTGCACTGGTGCTCATCGAGCAAAAGGGCAATAGGGTTACACCCGATTGCTTCTGTATCATGCACTCTAGATTCTACACTTTGTCGTATTGAACATGTGTTGCGTTGTGATTTAGAGTATCTTGTCATCGTCTGTTGTCAGTGACGTCTATGGTAGTTTCCTCCGCCGATTGGATTGGCACATTGTCTTATAAGTGAAATAACCTTAAGAACGGCAAAAAATCCCACTTAAACAAACAAATCAATGTTGTCGCAACACCAGCACAAACAAACGACAACACAATTTTATTGTAGTCCACAAGTTGTTTTTAACATGTTTATTCACATAACATACAATGCAAGCTGAAAGATCATATTGTGTATATAATCGTATTATTCATTTAGAATAATTTTATAAAAAATAAAAAATTGAAAAATAAATGCATGTGATCGAGAAGTCTAGGTAACAATAGTCTTTTATTGTTCATAGACCATTAGTTTCGTCAATATATAAGTAATTATTACAACTGAGAAGCTTTACTATATAAGTTATGATTAATACTGGGAAACTTTACCATATAATTTATGATTAGAACAGAGAAACTTTACTATATAAGTTATGATTACAGCTGAGAAACTTTATTATATAAGTTATGATTACAACTGAGGAACTTTACTATATAAGTTATGATTACAACTATATAAAAGTAATGATTACAATTGAGAAATTTTACTATATAAGTTATGATTACAAATGAGAAACTTTACTATATAAGTTATGATTACAACTGAGAAACTTAACGATTTTTCTAGTGGTTTTTTTTTTTCTTTTTCCTTTTTCTTTTCTATTTTTCTTTTGCACGGCGATTATTTATCATAACATTAGGTCGAATGGACTGGAGAATTGGAGAATCGTCATTCCTTCCCTTGTCCGGCTCACACCATATTACTGGTAAAACAAGGAGGAGATAACTCTCCTTGCAGGAGTAATATACCAGCCAAAGGTCGGGGCCCCACACAGTGAACTTTTTATTTAACATCACCAATTTGACAGACAATCAAGAATAATATCGTTACTCGAAAAGAAGGAAATCTTTCACCGATGTGTATCATATTCTGACAGATGCGTTAGCTATTATTTAATTTGTCTAAGCCTATTCGTTTTAGCTATTTCATTTTCATCTCTTTTTGACTATTAAAACGAGGTTAGCGTGGTATGGCTGATTACAAACTTTGTGGGGACATCAGCCTTGCTCCGGATAGATGAATCACAGCTGATAGGAACAGTTTCCGTGATTTATGAATTCTATTTAATTATGACTGATATAAATAATAACGTGAATATTGCAAAGTGAAGTTTTAATACTATAATATTGCTTTCGTGATTGGCTTTGCGTCTCGTGGTTTATCACTTTCAACATGCACGAGAGCAATACTATGGTGTAATGATACGTTATACAATCTTCACTGTGAAATATACTCTATCTTTTTTTTTGACGGGAAGGAGGTCACAAAAGCTAAGGCTACGTAGCTTCAAATCTGATAGGCATGGAACTTGGCACGATTGTCCTTTCCATTATTGGGCATCCTTTGACGGAGTCCGATTGTTACTTTGACGTCATACATTATTTCAAAATGGTCCATAGTACGCTCGTGACTCACTTCGCGTAGCTTCGGTTTTACGACGGTGATGTTTTAATCTCACAGGAGTCCCACAAAAGATTCCCTAATAACTTTATTTTTTTTATTTATTCGTCTTATTTACACAGGGCCCTCGTCAACGATATACATTGTTCTTCCTGAGAACCCTGCAATAGAGAAACATAAAATAAGCTCTATAATAAAACAATGATATAGACAATAAATACAATCACATAGATAATATATAATAACATTTTAAAATTACGAAAGCGTTGGAGGCTAATTTTTTAAAAAAATTTTTTACATTTTGTTTATGATATAATTTTTTTTGTCCAAGATTTTTTTCTTCTTTTTTTCTACCTACATGTATAGTTCAGACAGACAATATTCCCAACACCGATAGTGGTTAGCTTAAATGACGTAAATCATCGGTTAGCTTGGCCACCTGTTATTCAATAATTATCCCTTAAAGATAAATGCGCTTGACCTCTTTTATCTCCGTTCGTCGCGCGCCGCTGCCATTGCCAAAATTGTATTGTACAAGCACCAAGTAGCATGGTAGGCTGGCGCGTACAGACGACAAGATCGGATTTATCAAGATTGATACCACGTAGCCCTTAAAGTAACACAACGAAAATATAAATAAATAGGCCTATATCGAAAAAAGAAAAGGTTGCGCCTCCCGAGCTGTCTGTATAAGTCGCTGACGAGACACTACGAAAGGTTCATTACAATTTGCAAACAAATGACCAACAAATTTCTGGTGAATTTTCTCAAATTTTATTTGCATTTGCAATCGTTAGGGGCCTATACGTTAGCTTGACCGGTAGGCTATAATGCAATACTTATACCATAATTAAATCACGAAGAAATCATGTTCTAGCGGCCTTTCTTCGCGCGCCATTTGTCAACTTGATATCACTGAAACGTGCCCCCTCACAAAAAATAAAATAAAAACTCGAATGTATCAACAACAAAAAAAATAAAATAAAATGAGCCTTCAGTGCTTTCGTAGTATCTCAATGTGTCTATAAACAGTAAGAGAAATGTTTTGGCGTATTTTATTTATAGAGCACAATATTTATAGATTAGATGATTGTAAACAGGCTTGTGGTGGTTGGCGAGGAATTCGGTTTGGTAACGGTCTAGTGCAACAAAATAACAACAAAGTACATCAAATGAATCGCCTTGTTGTTGAAATAAAATGATATACTGCCTGGACAATAAGACAATTTGTTTCAGGCGTAATTTCTGGAGAGCCATAGAGTAAAAGAGTTGTTGTAATGTGGTTTTCATAACCCGTATCGTTTATTTCACTAATAAGATTTTATCTTTCATTGGTATAATTTGGACATTCCAGTAGATAATGATCAGCCGTTTCAGAAACATATCCACAGGCACATCGAGAAGAATCAGAGAAACTGTTCGGGCAAAAAAAGTTGTGAGTTTATTTGAAAATCGCTGTGGGTACGGATACCTTGATTGAACAGGTTCCTGTATATCCACTTGTATAGTTGATAAAGAAGTATCGTTAAGAATTTTTTTAAACGCACACAAACGATGAGTTTTCCGTCTGTCTGCCAGAGTATGAAAACCTGATTCTTCGTATAATAATTGTGTTGCAGTACACTTAGTGAGCCCGGTAATGATACGAAGACAATCTTTTTGCAGCATTTCTAATGAGTTTATTTGATTTCTGTTAAATTATCCCAGACAATATCTGCATATTCAAGCGCAGGCCGAATAAAACTTTTCTACATAATCTCCAAACTTTTACGCTGAATACGAAATGTATGAAATTTCATACCACGAAATAGTGAGATTTTGGAATGAGTATTAGTTATTAAGTAATCGATATGCTGGTTCCAGTTAGCTAAATAGTTAAACGTGATACCAAGATGTTTATGGCTATCATATATATCGATATTATTTCCCATAAATTGCAAAGTTATTTGAGTTGGAGAACGACGCCTAGAACAGAGCATGGATTTGGTTTTAGAAGAGTTAAAAGTCACAAGCCATCGTTCAGCCCAGGATTGAATGTTAACTAAATCATTTTCAATAGAGTTAAAAACCTCTGGATTCAGCAAATCTTCTGAGACAATATGCATGCAAGTATCATCACCAAATAATCTTGTGTTGTTTTCAGTTCTACAGGGGAGATCATTGATGTATATTATGAACAGAAGGGGCACCAAGACCGAGCCTTGGCGTACACCTGCTGAAATAAATGATACATCCGATCTCGACCCATGTAGTACAACTCGTTATTGTCGGTTTGGGAGATAACTGGCAAACCACGTATGTAGTCCGCCAGTTATTCCCATTGATCTTAGTTTTGCCAATAATCCAGGATGCCATACTCGATCAAATGCTTTGGAAATATCGAAAAATAAAAAGTATACTTCTTTTCCGTCGTCAAGAGCTTTGACAAAGTCATGATGTATATCTAGAAGCTGAAACACAGTGGATCGATTAGGTAAAAAGCCATATTGATATTTTGAGACGGAATTTTGTATACAGCCAAATACATGTTTGAAAATAATGCGCTCAAATAACTTGCTTAAACAACATAACAATGATATTGGGCGATAATTTGATGCAATGCAACAGTCCCCAGATTTAAATGTTGGAACCACGTTTGCCATTTTCCATGGATTAGGAAAATGGCAAGACTGTAAGGAGAGATTAAAAAGTCTAGTTAAGACAATACATATCTTAAAGCGTGATTCAAAAATAACTTTAGGACTTATGTTGTCTGGGGAGGGCTTCCGGTTGAGTGTTGAACGATTGAGACGTGTTTTTTTTTTCGGCTCCGAACGTTTGGCTCATTTGGCCTATGTTGGCTCCAAATACTAGGTTTGTCTCATAGATAAATACTGCGTATTATACATAATCCATCTGTATTTTTGGGGATGTTTTGTGAATTTGAATGTTGAAAATTGTCCTGTGCAGTGTTGTTGTTGTATGTATGTTGCTATTTTTAACATGCCTTGTCATTCTGTTGTATATTATTTTTTTTCTATTTTTTTTTTGTTGAGAATCTAGATTATTGGTGTAAATAGTAGTAGCTTATTAGTGTTAAGTACTTATATTAATAAAAGCTTGTACAGCACGGTGAGACTCTGCACTCAGCGTTTATAGGGCTCGTTTTGTCTTTCCCTTCGCTCTGAGTCGCCCCAGAGAATCCTCTGTCATAACTGTCTTGTAATAACGCTCACTGTCCAGTGCACTTAGTTTACTGTTATAATAGTTTCCCTAGCTAGGCTAGG
>JAUELC010006795.1:0-13427 GCA_031471745.1 Cryptochiton stelleri
TTTATCATTGTATAAAGTCTCATCAAAGTCGTTTGAGAAATGAAGGCTCTGAAGTGATGACAAGAAAATGTTTACAAAATATCTATTTATAGTAACAGTGACCTTAACCTGTGGTCTAGGTGATTGAAACTTTAACTTGGTCGAGGGATTGTCGTGCTTTATCGTTGTATGAAATCCCATCAAAATCGATTGAGAAATGAAGGCTCCACAATGATGACGGATGGACTCAGGCCATACCATAATACATCCAGTTCAGGGCATACAAAAATGAGTCGCAATATACACCCGAATAAAAAAATAATGTTGTGATAATGAGCTATCTGAATTTGATGAGCTATCTGAATTTGTGTCAATTTGAAAGATTGTGGAGGAAACCACCTGTAGGTGGACATACACCAAACTAAATTCCATGCAACGTCTTGCCACATTAAAAATATTCCTTCCAAGTTTGATAAGAGTTAGTCCTTTTTAAAGGCCTCCAACTATTGATATTTATCATTTAGACATTTGCTAGACGTCGGAGTCCTTTCCTTCCATTCACAATGCAGAGGGCAAAGAGCGACAAGTACTTGTCTCAACAGTCAACCAACGTTTTAAAGAACAAATTGATCAATTTACTCACATTAAACTGTCAGTCTTTGAAGAAATATGATTTATGATTCATCTGCCTCCAAACATTTTTCTTCTAAGGTAAATTCCACAAAGTTGCGAGGAATGTGCTCCCCTCAGCTGGCAAAAGCACACAAATGGGGTCTTGTGACCTCATTTCTGCGTTGTCCTTCTGGGTCAATATATAAAACCCACACAACGAAATGGACTTTTCACAATTAAAAAAATAAGACCGTAAACGCTTTGTAAACCATTTGTTCAGTGCTGCAAAGACTGACAGTTAAAAGTGAGTAAATCGATTAATTTGTTCTTTAAAACGTTCGTTGAATTTTTCGACCAGAACATTTCGGACTTTGCGCTCTGCATTGTGAATGGAAGAAAGGACTCAGACGTCTAGCAAATATCAAAATGATAAATATCAATAGACAGAGGCCTTTAAAAAGGACTAGATAAGAGTATGATAAGCGATTTTAATGGTAATGACCAGAAAACAAATTTTCCCACCAGGTGGTGCCCCCTATAGGCTGACATATGCTAAGCTCAATTCCACACAACATCTTGCTGCATGGAATATTTGAACCAATTTTAATTAGAATCTGATTACAGTTTGATTAGTCTAATAAGCGATTTTCAAGTTTTTGGAAAAGAAAGCATGGCGTGTAAGTAGCATAGGTGAGATGTTGAATTTAAAGATGTAGAAGTGTTACCTCCAGCAGGTGAGGAAGGTCCAGATCTGTCTACCTCAGACACCTCCTCTACACCACCTGAGTCCTCGGTCTGCTGTACTTCACCTGTTACACCACCTGAATCATATAGGACATAATGGTTTATTTATTCTACCTCATACTCCTGCAGATGTGATGATGACCTGTCCGTAACAAAGGGGACAGGTGTACATTTTTTACCCAAGTAGCTTGGCTTGATATATTCCGAAAATCAATAAACCAAACTATTGACTTTTTCCAAGTACATTTATGTAACAGGTAGGTAGGTTAAGCAATTTTACTTTTGATTTGAAGCACACAAGCATTGATAGGGTGTTTGTTTGGGGTTTTACTTAAAATGGAAAAAAAATAAGATTCTTATCAAATTTTTAACACCACCTTTGTACACAGCTTGATAGGGTCTATTATATGAAGATGACTTTCGTTTTATTTTCGCCTCTTCTAAGGATTTCACTCATATGATAGGTACAATCTAGCATTCCAGCCCAATGGATACAAGATAATCACAAGCCAGATAACGTACCAATTCAATGGGTGAAGTAAACCCTTACAAGACACTGGCAACAAATGTTGACAAGATAAAAGATAATCACAGGGTGCATAAGATGGAGCAATAACATGGCTTCTGAAACTTACCTATGTCAGTGTCATCTGTGCCTTGTTCTAATTGTGACTCACTCCCCTCTTCTTTTACAACATCACCAGTCACTTCAATAGCACTTCTGAGTACAAAAAAACATTGTCAATAAAAATATGTACATTTTATTGTTTGTTTGATTGAGGTTTAATCCGATGCTTAAGGTTATTTCACTCCTTCTGCTCCATGGCAACAATAGCAAGATACCACAACAAATCCGCTTTATGTTGGCTCAGAGAGCACCAGGCCCAGGAAGCTCAAAGAAAATATGTTCTGAGGATTTCTTTAATGGTGTTCTAAATTTTTGTTCTTTTTACATTAAAATATTTCATCAAATTTATTGTTCTCTTTTAACAATTAGCACATTTATTTGCAGATAAACTGTTTACATTGAAGACAATGGCCGTTTATAAAAATGTGATCACTATAATTGACGCTTCACTAATACACTCCTTGATAGCATTTCAACCAAAATAACATGACCTCATACTCAGATAACCTTTGTCTGAAATCCATACGGAGACTTCTGGGTAACAGATGCTGTCAGACTACTTTTCCTTTGTCAATTTTGAGGTTGGTTTTCATTGTGTCAAGTATTTCAAGGAAGGCTATATGCACACAATATCAAAATTTAGAAATCAAAAAACAGACAATGACCGTTCAAGCGGGTTTGTTTTATTTAGAGCACACAGTAACCTACGGGTCATGTGTTTTAAACGAAGACATTTTAAATTTTCACTCATCGCTATTACACACAGCTATCGCTGTTACATATGCTATATGAACACCATTTCATAAATTTCATAAATTATTATTAAAGAGCTAATCAATCCAGCAAATTGTATGAACTGCCAGTACAGGGCCATTGAGAACTCAGACAAGCACCCAAATAAGTTCTAACTAACAAAAATTGAGAATTTCTCCCCTAGACATAGGATTTCAGGGACTCTAACTATGGTTGTATGGTTTCATGGTTTTCCAGGGGTGCCAACAAGTTGTTAGAGTTCATGGTGGCAAATCATCTGTGCATTTGATTGGCTGATTCTACACAGTAAATGGTGGAGTGTGTGATGCTGGGAAACCTTCAATTATCAATATTGTGTTATTTAACTCACTCAGATACACTCTGTCCAACGTCCTCCTGACTGACAGACTCAGTTACCTCCCCTATAACTGTTTCGGCCACTGTAGTCACACTGGAATCTGTAACTACGCTTGTTGTTGATGGCACACTAGTCAAAGAAATAGTTTCTATGGTCTCTGGGGCTAACAGGGCTGTTAAGAAAATAAGAAAATAATTTATCAACCAGAACAATACATCCCTTGTACTCAAAATAAATTTCTAGAAACTTCTTTTCAACATATTTTATTTCCTGAGAGCCACCTTTAAAGTATGTGCGCAATGTGGAGATTTTTTTACCAAACAGTTATTGATGGTAAGTAAGCCAAAATTATATTTATTTGAGCCTTTGATGTTTGACGCCATACTTAAAGTTACTTCACTCATATGATATCGGTTTCGCTGCGGGACCGTAGCTAAGTTAGATTTCGTAATCAGGTTGCTGATATACTTGACCACTACGGGAACATTCCATATCAAAAACTGTCCACTTCTGCTTGAAAACCTGTTCAGTATAAGAAGGATTTAAAGCATTTCATGGCCAGAAAAGACTCCAAACTAACATAGGGGTACACTGATAATCATACTCACAGAAAAAAAAAATACTGAAGAATGTGTTTTATCCGCTATTCGTGCCAGTTTAACTAGTCTTAAGGCAATGCACTGCAACTACAAAGACAGCATTGATGACACGTGGATTTTAGCTTGAGACTAGGCAGGTATAAGATATTCTACAGGATTGTTTTTAACTGTGAGTATGACTGTAAGTGTCACTTATGTTAGTTTGTAGTCCTTCTTGGTCATGACATGCTTTAAATCAGGGAGCAGCGAAATAAAAATATGCGAAAATTAAACTAGTTAGTGTTAAGTCGCTACGCCATACTTACGGTAATTTCACTCATATGACGGTGTGCCTGCCCAATGGGTGAAGGAAACCATCCCCGGCACCAAACACTGACAATATACAAGACAATCACAGGGCAAAACAGGACGCCACAACAGTTTCTTGTTTCCCTTTAGCTCTGAGAGCACCAGGGCAACAAGAAGCTCCCTCCAACTGCCCGCTTGAAAATAGAAATGAATGAGAGACTGTACCTGCTGACTGACTGGTTCCTGGTCTTGAATTGCCTTCATCAAACTGGGAAAGATCCATACGAGTATCATCCATTCCTAAAGCTGCTCATAACAAAATAAAACTATCAATTACCAATGGAATATAAATGTGTCTTTGTACTTATCACTATAATTTAGGGATAAGTTTTTAAAATCGCTTTACTATCACATTTTATTTTATGCTCATATTTTTGTTACTATAATACAAAATATTATTATTCATTTCTTAATATAATGTACCGGTATTCTAATGTATGTAATTTAATGTCCTGAGGACCACAAGGAAAAATAAACATTTTTTTAACTGTGTATATTTCCTCTAAAGAAAGAACAAATATTTTTTTAACTGTGTATATTTCCTCTTTAAATAGAGTAATTATTATTATTTATTTGCACTGTAGTCTGGGATATTGCAGATACAGGGAAGCAGCTGCTGACAGGGTGTCAGCTCATTTAGGAGAAAACCAATTTCTAACATTCACATAGGGCAGTGAAATACCTTTATAGCAACGGGCAGCAAAACACTTCAAAGAAAATACATTCCAGATAAGGATATATGATCATCTAACCGGAACAGTTTTTAATTATTATTTTTGACAATTACAAAAAAACAGAAGAGAACATAAAATTAGCTCTTGTACACTGACTGCAAGAACCTGTCAATTTTATCATACCTTAGAGGCTGTGCCTAGAATCGTACCTACTCCATATATATATTTTCTTTCTCTACATTTATAAATATGTCAATATGTACATGCTAATCAGGTAATTTTTATATGGATATAGAGTGTGATATAAAAGATACAATAAAATAATTGGACAACTGTACTTTCAAACAGATCGGCATCGTGTTGCCCCTCAGCCCTAAGAGCACCAGGACAACAGGAAGCTCCCTCCTACCACCCGCTGAAGCACAGCTAGACAGACTCCTAATGATGTTTAAACCTGTAGTCCCCCACTTCACAGTCTGCATAAAAATATGTGAACAGAAAGAATCTGTTACCTCCTTGTGATCCAAGCTGAGCCAGTTCTGGTTGACTCTGGGATCCATCTAAACCACTGCCGAACACAAACCTCTGGGGTATATGGGGAGAACTGAGGGTATAAACACAATTATACTGTATTAATGTTGTTCATGTAAAACACATCTTCTCAATGCTTGTTTGATTGGTGTTTAACGCTAACTTAAGGGTAATTCAGATTTTTTAGAACATTGCATTGCAGATCTTGGGGGAAACTGAAAAGAAATCTTGTAAATAAGACCCCACAATCTTCGTAGTCACCCAAAACACTCTTCTCGATGCATTGGATTTACAAAATAGTCCAAACGCATAATACACAATACATAATACATAATCACCCTTTGCTATAAACTCAACCTACATGTAACGGTTGATTGACTGGTGTTTAACATCGTACTCAAAGGTATTTCACTTATATGACGACTGATTATCCACTGCTTACTCTGCCTTGCTAAATAGGGTGGAAAACCGCGAGGAAACCACCACCCATGATAGTCAGAATCACCTCGTGTGACTCCCTCATATGCTGTGGTCCACTAGGAGACGGTGCGGTACATCAAAGGAGGATCAGCTGACCAACATTCTAACCACCGAGCCATGGAAGGGCTTGAGTAGTACTGAGAACCAATACATAAGTACCAATAATTTAAGCACGATAAAAAGAGCTAAAAAGCCCTTTCACTTTTTTTAAGGTCAAAAGCTGTGTGAAACTCAAACTTATCTGTATTCAAGTTGACTTAAGAAAGCTGCAAACACAATTTCCAGTTTAATCCACTGGTGCATTATGACAAAAAAAACAACCCTAGTAAATCGAATTTGTGTTGTCCCTCAAATCATCAGAGAGCACCAGAACACAGGGATCTCAGCCTCCCACCAGCCAGCCCATTAAAATTAAGTAAAGACTTATATAACTGACCTGATAGCCTCAGCGAATCCATCGCCACGTCTGGGTACGTAGAGTGTGGGAGTGCTGGGTACAGTACAGTCATCTCCCTCCTCAAACCCTCCAGGCTGACCCTGAAACATACAAAACACACTTTCAGTGACTTCTACTTTATTTGTTTGATGTTTAAATTTAACTTAATTTGATAAGGGCTTAGGGCGTACGGGTTATTTCACTGATATGGCAATGTGTCAGCCCTACCGGTGGAGAAACTTCCCTTATCAGAAACATAAGAAACAAACAATGTGATGATACAAGACAATTACAGGATGCAAGGCATTGTGCAATAAAACAAAGTATGCAAAATTATAACGCAAAACACAACAAATCGGTTGTGTTGCCCCCTAAATTGAAGAGCACCAGGGTACTGGATGCAACCCCCATCCACCCACCTCGGTATGATGCTACATGTGAGTGTCATACTCAAGGGCACTGCTTGTTTGCTCTGGTATGAAGAATACACACTGTCATTTAACTTTTTGGTTGGTGTATGAAGTCATACTTATTTCAATAATGGACCAACATACATGTGTAGTGCCAGGGTTTGGTATAAGATAATTGCGTTATGTTTGATTACAGCATCAGAATAGATAAAAGCACCGATAATAAACTAAAAGTTTTAATTCTCAACATATTGTGTTCTCAGTATTTTATTGGTTATTTCACTCATACATGTATGACAGCTTGCCAGCCCAATGGGTGAAGGAAATCACCCCTGGCAACAAACAATGACAAGATACAAGACAACCACAGGACAAAACAGGACGCCACAAACAGATCAGCTTCGTGTTGCCCTTAGCCCTGAGGGCACCAGGGCAACAAGAAGTTCCCTCTAACCGCCCACCTCAGTATTTTAATTATATTAGAGGAACACTCTCTTAGTTAGAACTAGTTGGTTGGCTGAGTAGACACTGGTGATTTGGTGCCTCACTTCGATGTCTGTGGGTTCCATTTTCATAGGGGTTTAGTCTGCAGAATTTTCTGAATGAGTATCTGCTCTAACAAAGAGGGCGTTATCACAAAATAACGAAAATACTGTTTATGGTCATTTTATAAACGACAAAACAATTACATTTGTCTAGTTATCAATATGTCCAGCATCGCAACTTTCTAATACCTCTAAAATAATTTGATTAATTGGAGTTTTACGTCTTACTTAAGGTTATTTCACTCATACGACTATGTGCCAGCCCAATGGGGGAAGAAACCCACCCTTGACGCCACTAGCAACAAACAAAGACAAGATGCTAGCAGGAGACATAATACATGGTGGACTAAGACAAGTGTTAACATTTACAGTGCTTAAGGCTACAAACAGATCAGTTTCGTGTTGCCCCTTAGCTCTGAGAGCACCAGGGCAACAGGAAGCTCCCTCCAACCGCCCGCGCCTCTAAAATAAGTAGGTTTAGTTTACATGTACTTACTGCAAACGTGAATGGGGCCAGTTGATTTCTACTGTTTGACTGAGGAAGTCTTTCCTGTGGAATGATTGGCTGAAGTGGTGGAGGTGGCCTTTGACCTGATGTAGGTTGAGCTACAACTGTTCAAGACAAATGATTCATTTAGTTGTATATCTGCAGAGGCAAAGCTGATTATACATCAACAAAAATGTATGTCAATAAGCATTAATATCAGTCGACATTTTTAACCAATCAGTGATGAGGATAAAAGTCATACATGATTATGTTTGTTTGTTTGGTGTTTGATTTTATACTCCTGGGTATTTCATTTATTTGACGACTCTGCATTACCAGTACGTTCGTGAAAACGAAGAGGATTGTTCATTTGTTTGATTGGTGTTCAACATCGTACTCAAGCTTATTTAACTTACATGACGGATTATCCACTTTTTACTATGCTTCACTAAATACGGTGAAAACCTGAGAGGAAACCTACTAGAAACCACCACCACCCAGAGATATTCGGAGTGTGACTCCTGTACATAGCGGAGGTACTTGAACCCAGGTGGTACATCGAAGGAGGATCAGCGGTCCAACACACCAGCCACTGAGCCATTGAGCTGTCTTACAAGAATAATGACCTTCAAAAGAAAGCAGAATGCATTCTGAAGCTGTGATTCCTGCATATCGCGTGTAAAGCAAATGCTTTGTTTATGAACGGAATATGGCGAAACAAATCCGTCTTTATTATAAATTTCATACCAGATTATTTCACAGTATGAAATTTCTTTTCCACTTCAAATCCGTATTGTATCGATTTTAAAAATTGCTAGTAACAGTTATGTCGTTTGTTTAACATTTGATTTTGATCGTCTAAAACAGGAAGTATCTCTGCGCAAGTGCCAGACGAGCTGCCGGTGGACAGACGAGGTGTTCATCTCGTTCATGCCCCTCGACTTTCCTCTTCACAGTCACTTTGTACGAATCAGGATCAACTGAAATAGAACGAGATACCAGTTAAGTCGTTTTATTGAAGCCTTAAACCAATAGTTTCAAAGATAATTCAGACGGGCAAAGGGATGTCGGCTTATTTAAAACCAGAAGCCCCCATATCGTCTGTCTAATGTTCTAGATGAACTCTCGGGGGCAAGTTTTTAAATGGATATTAACATCAAGTTATTATGAATAACGCATCTATAATAACAATAGATTATCCAGTAAAATAGTTTGTTGTTAGTATGTTACCCCACTTCTAAATGTCGTTCAAGTCGTGTAACGCATCTATGTTTGGACCAGATACAGTAGAGATATTCTCTTCGTGCAATAATCCAACTACTATTGAGGAAGCAGACAAACGCTTGCTTATGTTTACAGTCATCCCAGGTTGATAACTTGCTCTTCAGTTTTAAGAATATCTCAAATTAAATACATTTTAAAAGGACTTATATCTGAATACTAGTGAAGACATCCAATTTGTTGTCTATTTATGCCAGAATTAGTTTTACGGAAAATATTACAATTTTGTTAGCAATATCGAGAACTATAAGGTGCTTCTTTAGCGTCCCCGTGTCCGTGGTTTTAATGCATAGAGCGAGGTTGATAGTCTCTTCTTCGGATACAGCAGGGGTTCCGTTCTATCGGTATCTCAGGCAGATGATCATAGGTGTGGTCAGCCAAACGACATGGATATGAATTCCGGTGAAAAATGCCAAATTTCCCGTTTTAACTTATTATACAGTTAAAGTAAACCATTGAGGGAGTTCTAGTTAAATTCCCCTTTACCGGGCCTATTCCCCACGGCTTCGTCTCGGGAAATAGCCCTGTTATTTTGGTAACTAGAATCTTGTTAACTTTTGCTTTAAAAAAACTTTAACTCGATCGGGAAATCGTAAATAAATGTCAGGTAAACTGATCCCCAATTTACTGCTTATTTTCTGGTAGAATACATTGCTTGTTTAAATAAACCGAAATATACAGTCAAAATGAGTTGTTCACAATTCCTTGGAGTTGTTACTCCATTCTTATTAGATACACCTTGTCCACATGTTATGAATGCCGATCAAATACTAATCCACTGCTTTCCCGATGTTAAGTTGCAGCCAGTAGGTCTGTTTTTTGTTTGCTTTATCAGTGAACTTTAAACCGTATCGCAAAAACCACTCGCGTCTTAATTTTAATCCTATATCATATTCTAGATCCGTCTATCTGCTACGAACTTCCCCAATTGGCATTCAATAGATTGATTTGCTATAGTATGCTGTGTGAATACGATATATATAAAAGTTGATGTGTAATCAAATAAAACTTCACAGGACTTGTGACCGTGTTGATCCATACCGGGTAACTTGACCTTGTTTAAAAGGGACACGCTCGCCCGAAAAATTAGGAATCATTATTGCGTTATTACAGAATCACATGAATTATAGATATTTTTTAAAGAAGTTCAAGTAAAAAAACTTTTCGGTAAAACAATCCAGCTTTGTAGGTTAAGTGAAAATTTAACAATAACAAAAAAATGAAACTGATAATTCTGCCAGAATATTCAAATGAAGGTGTGTCCGTTAAATCTGGCTCACACTTTGTTATACTGACTTAACTCCAATTCAACGGTTATTGGCAGCGTCCTTTCAAGATTTAAAAGATTTAAAAAAATCGTTACAAAGAAGGCCTGTCAGCGCGGCGAATCAAGGGTTCCGTTGATACAAATGAAGGAAAATGGCCCAACGTTGAATTCGAATCATAACAGGTTTCTCCAGGCTGGAACAAACTCAGTACCCATCTAACATTTTTTTTTATTTCAATGTAACAGTTTTAATTTATAATAAAATAGAACTTAAATAATCGAGGCAATCTTAATTTGTTCGAAAATGTCATTTTTGGCGACAATACATGTCATTAATTTTAAGGTAGCCCTTCAATGTGGACTCATGTATATAAAGATCAGATCTGGTATCGGCCGCGTATAGATGTGGACAGGGTTTTATTGCCTGAATTTGCGGTAAAATTTAATTTGAAGCCCTTCAATAGGACTATCTCAGACATACAAAAAAAAGTATGCTGATATACTGTGGGCCTTTAAAACCAGTAAAACAGTTGTTTTGTTAAAAAAAAGACCAGATTATCTCCCTGTATGTAGGCCTTCTCTTCTCAACAACCTATATAAATGCCACAATGCTCTACTTGTAATCAGTTATCACATTACGGCTTACTATTTTTAGTTCACTGTGTTACTGTATGTATGTATGTATGTTTGTTTGTTTAAACCTTCCTAATATCAATCTTATATATTCTTGTACATGTCACTACTATGACCGAAATTTTCAGGCAAAATGGGTCTTTCTTCCTTAGGAGTCACTGTACTGGATGTGCACTCGACATAGCGCGTACAAATCATGCAATGGATGGAAATCATGAATAAAACAGCGGTTAACAGCGCACCTGGGGATCGGGTGTATGGCGATCAGGACAACATCGCGATCGTTTAAAAAATGTAACGTTATCAGATCTAGAAGAGTGATGTGTTATTGGATACAATGGCTATGTTTACGGAATGTTCAATATCCAACTGAACATGATGTAGACTGCTACAAACAGAATGGAAACCCTTATTCTAAGGGGACAAAAAGGAATGTTACTCTCTGCGTGTAGCATGTAGTTCATTTCAGTTCAACTTATTGTACACTCTGTCCATATGACAAGCATTAGATTCCAATGATAAAACATTATCCAAACATTGTATACAATTAAAGGCAAAAAATATCTAAAAATAGATATTTGACGAAGTAATCGTCAAAGGAGAGTACAAATCACATCTATAAATTAAAGGACCTTGCTTGAGAAAGAGAATGGTTAAAGTTCACGTTGATCATTGATCAGACGCTTTGCAGCGTAATGGCTCGTTTAAACACTTTAATTGCAATAGTATTGTGGCTGTGTCTATACAAACAAAATCAGGATTGATTTGTTTGTTTGTTTGTTTGATTGGTGTTTTGCGTCGTGCTTAATGTTATTTCACTCATATGACAGCGTTCCAGTCCAATCTGGGAAGGAAACCACCCTCGGCATCACTGGAAACAAAACATGAGAATATAAAAGAAAATCACACGACGCAATACATGGTGCAATATAACAAATTATGCAAATTCACAGTGCTATACGCCATAAACAGATCGAACTCGTGTTGCCCCATAGCTCTGAAAGCACCAGGGAAGCAGGAAGGATCAAAGTTTGACATACTTTTAATCTCAGGCAGAAAGGCAGCTAGAGAGACAGCCAGCAAGCCAGCAAGCCAGGCAAGCAGGCAGAAAGACAGGCAGCCAGCCACTCAGGCAAGCAAGGCAGCCAGCCAGACAGGCAGGCAGCCATTCAGCCAGTCAGCCAGCCAGGCAGAAAGGCAGCCAGTCAGCTAACCAGTCAGCCAGGCAGCCAGTCAGCGAGCCAACCAGCCAGCCATCCACCCACGCGGCCGGCCACCCACCCACCAGCCAGACAGGCAGGCACAGGCAGGCAGGCAGGCACGCAGGCTGGCAGCCACTCAGCCAGCAAAGCAGCCAGCCAGCCTTGCTGGCTGAGTGGCTGCCAGCCGGCTACCCAGTCAACCTGGCTGGCTACCCAGGCTATCCACACAGCCAGCCACCCTGCCAGGCACCCAGCCATCCAACCAGCCACCCAGCCAGCAAGCCACCCACCCACCAGGCAGGTATGCAGGCAGCCAGCCAGGCAGACAGGCAGCCAGCCAATCAGCCAGCTAGCCTAGCCAGCCAGCCAGGCAGGCCAGTAGGAGGCATCAGTCAGCCAGCCAGGCAACCAGCCAGCCAGCCAGGCAGAAAGGCAGCCAGCCAGCCAGGCAAGTAGGCAGAAAGACAGGCAGCCAGCCACTCAGACAAGCAAGGCAGCCAGCCAGCCAGACAGGCGGGCAGCCATTCAGCCAGCAAGGCAGCCAGCCAGACAGAAAGGCAGCCAGTCAGCGAGCCAACCAGCCAGCCATCCTGCCACCCACCAGGCAGCCTTGATGTTTTATTTGGCCTCAAAGTTAGAGTTAATTAGTTTGAGAAAAAAGGTAAAAATCGAAACTTCATATGCCTTAAAAGACTGCAATTTAGCCAGGCAATTTTCCCAGCCAGGCAGCCAGCCAGGCAGAAAGGCAGCCAGCCAGCTAACCAGCGAGCCAACCAGCCAGCCATCCAGTCAGCCACCCACCAGGCAGGTAGGCAGGCAGCCAATCAGCCAGCCAGCCAGCCTGCCAGCCTAGCCAGCCAACTAGCCAGGCAGGTAGGAGGCATCAGGCAGCCAAGCAGCCAGTCACAGCCAACGAGCCAGCTAGCCATCTAGCCAGGCATGCAGGCAGGCAGGCATGCAGCCAGCCAGCCAGACAGTCGGCCAGGCAGGCAGGCAGCCAGCCAAACAGGTAGCCAGCCAGCCAAACAGGTAGCCAGCCAGGCAGAAAGGCAGCCAGACAGGCAGGTAGACAGATAGGCAAGCAGGCAGGCAGCCACTCAGCCAGCAAGGAAGCCAGCCAGCCAGCCAGCCACGCAGGCAGCCAGCTAGCCAGTCAGCCAGGCAAGCAGAGAGACAGGCAAACCAGCCAGCCAGGCAGGCAGGCAGGTTGGCAGCCATCCAGCCACCCACCCACCAGGCAGGTAGGCAGTCAGCCAAGCAGCCAGGCCATCCACGCAGCCAGCCACCCTGCCAGCCACACAGCCATCCACCCACCCACCAGGCAGGTAAGCAGGCAGCCAATCAGTCAGCCAGACAGACAGGCAGCCAGGCAGCTAGCCAACGTATCAGCCATCCAGTCAGCCAGCCTAGCAAGCCCGCTAGCCAGGCAAGTAGTAGGCACCAGGCAGCCAAGCAGCCAG
>JAUELC010006905.1:0-13418 GCA_031471745.1 Cryptochiton stelleri
CCTGCTCGACGTGCTCGGGTGACATGCTCAGCAAAAGGTCGGAAACAGGTACTGGGGTTGTATTGAATCACCTGGTGGATTTTTGTCACCTCAAGCCTGGGTCAAGTACCAGCGTAACAGTGGTGTTCCCAGTAACATTTTCTGGCCCCACATACTCCCAATCAACATACGTCTAGGTGCGTTTAAAATTTTGTTGGTCTCAGCATACGCCTTCATGTGTAGTCTAATATCCTCCCGAGATACCATGGTGTTTTGGGGCACTCGGCAAAGATTGGTTTGAGGTGGTCAGGGACGTGGAGTTCAAATTCCCAAAACCAAACAGTTGATCGTCATGAACAGCGTCCAAGAGTTGTTCTTGTGTTAAGGTCTTATGGCATTGTAAGGGGTGGGTGCGTGCCTTTACAAAGTCAGCCTGTGAAGAGGAGTGACGTCTTGCCTGTTGAAATTGACATTCCCATATATCGACGTAGGCATACCCCAAGACCCTGATGTACTCTTCGTTCCATACCGTCTTTTGACGCAGCTCCTCTGAAGATTGAGCACACCGGGTGTTATGGTGACCTTATATCCCTTCACAGTCGTGACCGTGCCAATAACAGCCTTTAAACTGAAAAGAAAAAAAAAGAAGAGGAAAGGAAAATATCCCACATGTGTTTTGAACATACAACCATTGATACACACAGACATACAGACATGTACAACCATGCATACATAGTCGTAGAATTAAAGTATTTGATTTTTTTAAAAAATTTTTAAAATTTTTTTCTATTTTTTTATTTTTTATTTAAAAAAAGTACACACCTGAAAGACGGTAGGGTGACCGTCGATCATGGCAAATCCATCCACCGGAAGTCGACGATCCCCCACACGTTTCTACGTATTGTTAGATTGATGTCGGATGGGGATACCCCGGACATGTGCTTCCCACTCTAACCAGTCATCTGCGATGTGTGTAGTTGAGCGCCGTAGAGTCAAGACACCTACCAACGTTGGTAACCACTGAGCGTAGTGTCCCGCCGGCATCTCCGACGCGAGGCAGGCGAGGTACACGGTGTTGGCGTCAAACCCCACGATTTTTTGACAGGTCTTCCCATCCCGAATCTTGGTGACATCAGCTTCGTGGTGACGGATGAAAATAATGGAGGGACCACCCACGATGTTCTTTTTCAGACAGGTGTACATGTCAGCATCTCTGTCCTCCACCAGCGTAAAATAATCTGTCAGCCCTTGAAACACATAGCGTAGTGTCAATCCGGGGATGCTGATGCATTGTTTAAAAACATCAACCCCCAGACTACGATAGAATGTTGCCATTTTCCCCGCAGCTGCCATAAAGGGGTCTACGTCGAGGAGGTTGTTGTACCACACCAGGAAATCTTTGAATGTGGTCACACCCTCCCGCTTCCAGACGTGTTGAAGTTCTACGATTGCCTCGGTGGACAGATCCGTGTCTTTGAGGTTATTGTAGAAAGCCTCTCGTGGGGGTAGTGTGGTCTCGGCTAACCGTGCCAAATTATCAACGTGGGTATAGCAGAATGTCCCCTTGACAAGTGTACAATCGTAGGCTTTAACCCAATTGTGGTAGTTGAACTGAGGAGCCAGGTAGTTGCGCACGTCTAAAAACAGGAGGGTATCTGTGGCGACCGCCATGTGACTCTGTTGTTTTTTGATGACATGCTTGAGTTGTTGTTGATGGGCCAGGTAGGGGTACATGTACCGTTTCACCACATTTAAGTCAAATTTACCGGCGTAAAAGCCCAGGACGGGGAGTTGTGCTAAATACTTTAACAATCACTGTTTCAGCACTTTGGCATACGGAGGTGGTTTGGGTTGGTTAGAGTCTTGTAGTGGAATCCGGGCCTCTAACGTCTGTTAGACACATTACATGTTTTCTTGTGGCGGTGTAGATTAAAGGATCGCTTAAACATCCGACTACACTTCCCACACCGGTACTGCTGAGCGTACAGACTCTTATCACTCACATAGCTGAAGTGGCGTTGGTGTAAATTGAGAGTCATTGTGTTGCTCTTCATCCCCAGGGTGTGACGTATACACACAGCAGAGTGAGTGTTGTCGTCATCGTCCTCAATAGACAGCTGGTAAACTTTAATGTTTACATTAAATAATTTTTCGGCACTGTCCAGTCGACTCAGGGGTACACCGCGGAAGTGTTTAGCATCCAGGTCATGGGTGGTTAGATACGTCTTGAAGTGGTGTTGTGCTCTGGTGTCCCAGTCTCTCCATGGGGCAGCGTCCAGATGGATAGCCAGACAACGAAAAAAACATAGATTGTCTTTAAATGGGCCGTGGGAACCCGCCGACTAAACAGACCAAACCCTTGTTTTCCAGGAGGTAGTCGGGCAATGGTGTGGTGGTGGCTGGTGCACCGATCATGATGTTGGGTAGTTTATTTATGTAGAATACTACATTGGTGATCTGCTCTACATACCACTCAGTGTCTGGGCGTTGAAGTTGACCCCATGTCATCGGGTCGTGGGTGGTAAAGGTGGGGTGGTCTTGTAAGGAGGTTATTCAGTGTCCCTATGTTTTGAACCAAGTGCGGCATAGGTAGTACTGGGTAATACTGGGGTAAAAGTACCGCACTTATTTTTTTTCTAGATGACGTAGGATGAGACCATGAGTAAAATTTAACTGAAGGCCACCGCTTGGTCGTTGTAGATGGCCCTCACAAATCGATCCAAACCTCTCACCCCATTCAAACGGAAATTATACTGTACACGACACCCAGGATGAAATTGTTGACGTAAAGCACCCCAGTGCTCTCGGTACAACGCAGCAATGTCCGCACGTTTGGGGTTGAGCTCAATCGGTGGTATCATAGGATCCACTATCAGGTCAGCTGGTTGCACGGTCAAGGCGTAAGATAGAGGTTGGGGTGGCAGTGGTGTTGGTGGGCGTAAAGGTCGGACTGGAGGTGGAAGTGGTTGGCTTGGTACCTCCACGACAGCCTTGGTGATGTCCCTTGGTTGAAAATCATGGGTATCGTTGTCACACATATTGCACTGATGCGGTCGCTCAGTGCTGTGATGGGCCATATGTTTTGTGAGATAGCCCTTGGCCTTAAAATCTTTGTCACGCATATTGCACTGATGTGGCCGCTCAGTCCTGTGATGGGGCATATGTTTTGTAAGATTGCTTTTGGTCGCAAAAACGTTGTCACACAAATTACACTGATGAAACTGGTCAGTTCTGTGACAGACCATATGTTGGGTGAGATGATGCATTGTCTCAAAATCTTTCTCACATATATTACACTGATGTGACTGATCAGTTCTGTGACAGACCATGTGTTGTGTGAGATGAGTCATGGTCTCAAAATCTTTCTCAAATATATAACACCGATGTGGATGATCCGTGCTGTGATGCATCATATGTTGTGTGAGAAGACACATGGTCTTAAAATCTTTGTCACATATATTACACGCATGCGGTCGCTCATTGCTGCATCAAATCATGTGGATTTTGAGATTATGGTTTCTGGGGTTTGAAATTGTCTTGAATCAATTCTCACATATATAACACTAATGTCGCCGCTCAGTGCTGTGATGACTGATCATGTGGATTGTTAGATAATGCTTGTTCTTAAAATCTTTCTTACATATATTACATTTATGTGACACCCCAATGCGGCGACATGTTTTCACGTGTGTTCTAAGGCTTGAAATAACCTTGACGATTGGTCACACATATTACATTGATGTGGCCGTGCAGTGTTGTGATACGTCATATGACTTTTAAGACAATATTTGTTGTTAAATTGTTTCTTACATATATAACACTTATGTGACTGCCCAGTACTGTGACGAGTCACATGATTTCTGAGGTTTGAAATTGACTTGAATCGTTTCTCACATATATTGCACCGATGTGGCCTCTCAGTGCTGTGACGGATCATGTGGGTTTTGAGACAATGCTTGTTCTTAAAATCTTTCTCACACATATTACACTTATATGGTAGCTCAGTGCTGTGATTGATCATATGAAATCTGAGTTTTGAAGGTGTTTTGAACCGTTTCTCACCCACATAACACTGATATGGTGGCTTAGTGCTCTGAGTGAACTCCTGAGCCCAGACAACAATAGAGTCCTTAAATATCTTGCCAGACTTAGGATATAAATCATTTTGGGTAATCTGATAGACCTGAGATCCGTGATTAAAAATAACAATGGGCTGGAGATCAACCTCTCGTATCTCCAATGTGTGGTTGCCAACACCAGAGTGCAATGGATCAGTTCTAGAATCAGTTCTCCCAATCATACATTCTACTGCCTCATTTCCAGAATCACACTTCTCATTGTTTAAGTCGGCATTCTTAGCTTTTATATCACTGTTTTCAATATTTAAACCACTGCACTCAATTTTCAAATCTACATTTTTGATAATAGAAGGGCTTGATTCATCGTTTAAATCAATTTTCCAATTGTAGCATTGCACATCATGTAAATAACAGAACCGCTTTGACTCATGACTTGTGATGACCTATTTTCAGATTTCAAGCCAATATTTACACAACTGTTCTCAACATCAATAATACTGTTCTCAACATTAGAGTTCCCAGATTCCAAATGACAGTTTTCAGTTTTAATAACTTGGTCACATCTCTCAATCGTTGACCCAGTGCCCTCAAAATTTGAGTTGTATCCAACATCTTTATGATCATCTATTTCTTCTAACTCTGATGTCTGCTCTTGGGTGTCTTTCATTTCTTGTTTTATGTTTATTATTTCAACACACGTCACCAGCTACAGTATTTTGATCCTGAATATTTGAGTCGGCATTCTCAAAAATATATATTTTATCACTATTCTCAAAGTAAGAGTTTAAATTCTCAAGACTATCCTGTCTTTCCTCAGCCTCCTGTTTAATGTTTCTTAATCCTCTGTCCATGTTTTTATGGAGATTATCATAGTCCTGACAGACTCCAAGCAAAATATGCCATCAATGTTTTCAAAACGTTGTGTATCATTCTCAAACTTCTCTTCTTTAACTTCCACATATACATCCTGATGTATAGCCTGAAATTGTGTATCCATCTTCTCATTTACACTCACCAATTATTTCTGTTTAGGTTCTGTACCTGTCTACAAGTGTTCACACATTTTGAGCCAGTCTTCTATGAACAAATACTGCTATTCCCAAACTGTAAATCTATTCATGGAGCCAAGTCTTTTGAATCCATGTTGCGTTTCAGTTGCGTGTCTGTTCAGCAAACCAAGTCCAAGATTTTGTATTCATCCATCATGAAAACACATCTGCAAAATTTGTCACTCCATTTGCATCAATCAGTGCTAGTTTCCTAAGTACAAAAAGGAACAAAGATAAGTTATTTATACGCATTTTGCATTAACTCAATAATTACGACAACTCCGCGTAGATCCTGTTATTAAAGCCATTCATAAGCTTCGTCACTAACAGAAGCTATCGATTTTTGTTAATTTATTGTCCATTGTGAGATTTAATCACATTTATTTACAAGTGCTTCTAACAGAAGGCATCCAGTTCCACATTCTGAATTACTATGTACGCAAGTCTCTGCAGGTTTTGTCACTGCTCCCTGTCCCACATATAAAATTTCTAGTAACAGGACATGCTCAACCTCAGTGAGCTCAGTGAACAAGCACTGTCCCAGCTAGCTCACCACACTCGCCGACCCAGGCTCTACATTATCGTTAAGATTTTTATTTGGAAATCTCACACTGACATATTGGCTACACCAAATAGGTTGCAAAGAATCAGCTGGAAGGATTGACCCCTCTGGCAAGGATTAACAACAGAATACTCCGACAATTGCTACGATGACAATTGCTCGGATGACAATTGCTCCCGCGACAATTGCTCCCGCGACAATTGCTCCCACGACAATTGCTCCAAAGACAACTGCTCCTGCGACAATTGCTCCTGCTACAATTGCTGCGGAGCAATTGTTGTAGGATGGAGCAAATGTCGTCAAAGCAATTGTTGTCCGATCAATTGTCGCCGGAGCAATTGTCACCCGAGCAATTGTCGCCCGAGTAATTGTCGCTGGAGCAATTGTTGCAGGAGTAATTGTTGCCCGAGCAATTGTCGCCAGAGTAATTGTTGCAATTGTTGCTGGAGCAATTGTCTTCGGAGAAAATGTGTTTGTCGTGTATTCGATTTATGATCGTCTGCTGTGGTTCCGTCAGTGGTGGGAGCAAGGGAAGTTAATTCAGGAAAAGTACAGGTCCGAAAGAAATCAGGTCGTCTCTACACAGGGAAATGAAAAATTAAGATTGTAAATACATATAACCGTAAGGTAACCCCGCGGTCACGAGTTCTCCGTCAATAGTCTACTCGCGTATTTGCTTCCCCTAATTAGAATGAAATGGTTATCAAGGGTGCAGTTTTCGTCACATTGCAAGTACAAGTTCCTTAAAATTTTGAATTTTTATAAGTTCTCCGTTCGAGCACAATCGTTTAATTAAAATCACACAAAACGTCCATTATATGTACAGACTTGCTAAAGAAAATAAATAAATAAGTCAGTAAAATAGGTAATTTACCTTCAACCTAAAAAAAATCACAGATGAAGAGTACAGTCGAGGAGGAAACTTGTATTGGTATGTGCGTTCATGCGCTGGCGTTTATGTGCATTACAGCTTACTGCTGTCAAGGTTGAACTCCTACATTTCCTAAGGCATTACCGCATATATTTGCAAAATCAAAATTATTTTTAGATTGATATTACGCTGTTTTAAAGCTGTGTTAGTATATTATAGGCCTACTATCTTTCATACGATACAGTAAACAAACAAACAGGTAGGGGCCTACCTCATCATTCTCCTATGCAAGAGTTGTCGTTCGTTGCTCTCTCCTTTCAATGTTAACACTGTGTTCCAGCCTATATTTTGTCAATAGGCCAGAAACCAGAAGGTGATTTTCACTCTTAAATTACAGCATCATTTTGAGGTGTCTCTTGAGACCGTTTTGGAAAACACATGCGAGTTATGTGGGAATCACGCAAATTCACTCTCAAATAGTTATATAGGCCTATAGAACCTTACACGCTATACTGGCTAAACTTTGTGTAAAAAAAAACGTATTTACGCGGAATTGAAATTACAGTTCAGCCTTAGTTAAGCTCTGTGGAAGAGTCCAAAGATAATATCTACCAGGCTCCACATGGCTCGGATTATTATTCCAACTGGGAAGTAATTTTTAACTATTGCTACTTAGACATTGGCAGCATTTACAAGGATGGAGGATAAGTTTGAACAAGTTGCACCATTACCCTTAGTCACCTAAAATTTCCACCATAAAACGACTACTTTGGAAGCTATGTAAAGGCTTCGAAATAATATCTGGTAACCAGATGACAATTTTTGCAGTTTGGGAGAAAACGGTTTCACAAAAAACATACGTTTGTTTGTTTACATGCTATAAAGATTCACAATTTCCAAAAAGGCAACAGTGATTTGTGGTTGATATTTTAGGTGATTTAGAGTTTGTACAGTTAATGTACGTTTCTTTTACAAGCTTTAAACCTTCATCACAAAACAAAACACCTAGGATGATCAACCTTTAGTACTAGAGACCAAAAAGCGTCCCTTTAATCTGCTTTTATTTGTAAATCATCTGTAACACAAAAACAGTCAAATGGGCGAATATCTAAATGAATTGTAATGTGATTCGATAAACATATTTCTGTCTTGAATTCTTCTCCACAAAAATTACATTAAATCAGACGGGATAAACATTTTTAATTTTCCAAATTAAGTTCTTTAATTTATTACGGCGAGTGAGTCTCGGCTTGATACCGTAGTTATCATAAATACCGTAAATCTTTTATCACACACATCACACATAAATGGTCTCTCGGTGCTGTGATATGATGAATGTAGCTTTATCGCAGTAGTCGTCTTAAATCTCTTGTCACACATATTACACTGATGTGGCCGCTCATTGTTGTAACTGACTATATGGCATCCGAGAAGTCTCATGGATTTAAATTCTTTATCACACAGGTTGCACTGAAGTGGCCGCTGAGTGCTGTGACTGATCATATGTTTTTTTTAGAACAGCAGAGGTCTTAAATTGTTTACCACACACACTGCTCGGATGTGGCTGCTCAGTGCTGTGACTCATCTTATGGGTTCTAAGAAGTTTCAAGGTTTTAAATTCTTTATCACACACGTGTCTCTGATGTGGCCGCTCGGTGCTGAGGCTGATCATGTTTTTTTAGAATATCTGAGGTCTTCAATTGTTTATCACACACATTGCACTGATGTGGCTGCTCAGTGCTGTGAATCATCATTTGGTTTTTGAGACCTTACAAGGTTTTACATTCTTTATAACATGCATTGCACGGATGTGGTCGCTCTGCCCTGTGAATCATCATATGCTTTTTGAGAGCTTTCATTGTTTTATATTGTTTATTACACGCATTGCACTGATGTGGCCGTTCAGTGCTGTGAATCAACATGTTTTTTGAGAGCTTTTAATCTTTTATATTTTTTATTACACACATTGAACTGATGTGGTCGCTCAGCGGCGTGACTGATCATATGTATTCTGACATACCGCAAGGTCTTAAAATGTTTATCACAAATAGATTTGTTTGTTTGTTTGATTGGTGTTTAACGTCGTACTCAAGGGTATTTCACTTATATGACGACGGATCACAAATAGAACACTTATGTGGTGTATCAGTGCTGTGAGAGATCATATGGCTTTTTACAGCATATATGGTCTTAAATTCTTTATTGCATACATCGCACTGGTTTGGCCTCTCAGTGCTGTGGCTGACCATATGGCTTCTAAGCAATGTCATGGTTCTAAATTCTTTATAACACACATTGCACTGATATGGCCGTTCATAGCTGTGACAGGTCTTATGGCATCTGAGAGCATTCACGGTCTTAAAATCTTTACCACACACATTGCACTGATGTGGTCGCTCGGTTTTGTGAATCATCATATGTAGTCCGAGACATTTCAATGATTTATAATTCTTATTACACACTTTACACTGATGTGGCCGCTCAGTGCTGTGACTTACCATATGGCTTCTGAGAAATGTCATGGTTCTAAATTGTTTATAACACACATTGCACTGATGTGACCGCTCAGTGCTGTGACTGATCTTATGGCATCTGAGAGCATTTAACGTCTTAAAATCTTTACCACATATATTGCACGGACTTGGCCATTCATTGTGCTGCCTGATTATATGTCTTCTGCGTATTCTCACAGTCTTGAATCTTTCATCACACACAATGCACGCATGTGGACGCTTTTTACTTAGTGGGTTGATGTTTTCTAGGTTTGCTCAGACAACTCCTTGATTTGAATTTTTCCGGGCACAGGGAGCATACATGACAAAAAATTTTGTTTGTCCCCACATGTTTAGCCAATGTAATAGAAATTACCCTGTGGCTATTATCACTGTATGTGGGATCTTCCAGAAAACTATAAATGCAAGTAGGGGTATCTGGTAGTCTTTGCAACATAGCAATGGGCTGGAGGTCAACCTCTAATCTATGGTTTCCAACACCAGAGTACAAAGGATCAGCTCTTGAATCAATTCTTGAAGTCATAAAGTCCATTGGTACATTACCTGAGTCAAATTTCTCAATATTCAAGTCAATGTTTTCAGATTTCGAATCATAATTATCAATATTTAAACCATGGTTCTCAATGTTCAAATTCACCTTACAGATCTTAATAGAGAAACTGTCTTCAACGGTAAAATCACTTCTTGTAATATTAGCACTGCATAAATTAACAAATAAACCACCATTCTTAAATTTCAAGTCCCTTATTTCATTGCTAGTGGGCACATCTTTAGATTTTAAGTCAGAGAATTCAGTGTTGTCAGTTGTAATTGTTAAGTCACTTCCCTCAACTGTTAACTTATTGTCATCAAAATTTGAATTGTTTTTCGCATATTTATGATAATTTTTGTCTTCAAACTCTATAATTTCATGTTTAATGTTCATTGTTTCTAAAATAATACCATCATCTGCATTATCTTTATCCTTAAAATTTGAGTCCGTATTCTCAAAAATATATACAATATTATTATTCTCAAAATAATTATCTTTCTCAACCTGCACCTCCTGTGGATGGACATCTGCAAAATCTGTCACTTTCTTCAAATCAATCAGTGGTCGCTTCCCAGGTACAAAAAAGGAAAAATGACTAGTTATTTTCAAGCATTATCCTGGTTATACAATGTTATACATGTAGTGTGTGTAGCTAAGATGGATAAGTTACATTTAATAGGTGTGACGTCTTTAAGTGGAAAAAAACATATCCTGGTAAAACATCTTGACTGCTTTGGGTAGATCTGTAAAAAAAAAAAAAAAAAAAAAAAAAAAAAAAAAATTTATTCACCAAATATTAATAACACAAACAATTCAGAAAAATTATCATTGGCGGGAATAAAGCCAGACTTGTATTATTGGCTTAATTGTTTGTTTGTTTGTTTGATTAGGGTTTAACGTCGTACCCAAGGGTATTTCATTTATATGACGACGGATTATCCACTTCTTACTCTGCCTTATTTAATACGGTGGAAAACCGGGAGGAAACCTCGTGAAAACCACCACTATATAGCCGGAGTCACCTCACATGACTCCCTCATATAACTGTGGTCAAACCCTTTGTTGGCTTAATTTAAAATAATTCCGAGGTGACATGAAATATTGCACAATGCCTTTTTTGTCAGCATTAATTTCAGACATTCAAAATAAAAAAGAGAAAATTATAGGCATATGTGTACTCTGAGAGTTTATCTAGAGCATGAGATACTTTATCGATTTTTTTTTAATCGTCATCCCTGTGCCAGTGTGATTATCTTAAGAAATATAAAAAAATATATACATATTTTTTTTATAAATGAAGAGAGAAAAATGTGCTTGCCTCCACCGAGATTCGAACCCGGGACTCTTGACATTGCAGGTTTCAGAATTTTTTGAGAAAAAAAAAATAGAAAACAAAATTATTGTTTGATTGAGGGTTTACGCCGTACTTAAGGTTGCATGTGACTTTAAGAAAAGTAGGGTTGGGCTCAAGATAGATGTTTGACTGAGGGGGTATATACCCCCTCTTTTCACAGGGTGGAGGTAAAACGTTATCAGAAAGAGTTTAAGAGAAAGACTAAGAACTGAACATGAAAATAAAGTAGGCCTACGTAACGGTAACAAGTGTGCATGTGTGCAAGTAGTCCTAACTATAACCTGACAATAGGCTTTTGCCTAGCTTGTCAGCCTGTAGTATCACTTACCCGGCCGTCTATTTTGCCCTAGAAATCCACTTAAACTGTCGCGATTCTTACAAAAACACATGATTTAAACTTTGCTGAAAACGGATCGAATTTTTGACCAGGTTCGTTTTCATCGCGATTTTTGGTAGGAATTTGTTTTGGGATTACCCTAAAAAATGTTCATAACGAAAGGTAAGACACCTAGGATTACGTCAATGGCTATTTTTATTAGAATCGGGACGGTTTAATGTTATTTATAGGACCAAAAAGACATAAAAGTACGAATTAATAGAATCGTCCCCTATGACTGAATATAGAGTTTTAACGTTAGTTAAATATATTCAGTTATCTTAGGACCAGTGTGCCCGTGAGTCTGTGTCTCCGTCTATTAGTGCAGGAATTTGTATCTCTATTTTACGGTAAGGTAACCCTGTAGTCAAGAGTTCCCCGAAAAAAGTCTTCTCCGTGATAAGGTGGCCTGCTTCCACAAATTAATTTTTACTTTGAAGAAGCAAATGGTTATCACGAGTCCAGTTTTCGTCACGTTGAAATACTTGTATCTCGCAAATATAATTTATTGTATTTTTATAATTTTTCTGTTCGAGCAGGATGGTGTAATTGATATCACAAATGAACATCCATAAAATCTACAGTTTTGCAACAGAAAATAAATAAACAAGATAAATAAAACAGATAATTTACCTTCAACGTGGAAATCACAGAAAGGATAATCAAACCGAAGCCCGGTCAATAAAGGGCAGTTAACTCTGTTGTATAGCTAAATATTTTATAAAGGGCAGTTAACTCTGTCGAAAAAAAAACGACGAGTCGGGCTACAGTATTAGTTATTAAACATTTCATTCAGAAGATTATTAATTATAGGCTTTCAAGCTTAAGCTTTTTTTTATTATTATTATTATTATTATTATTATTATTATAGGCTTTCAAGCTTAAGCTTGAAATGCCTATATTGAAATCGTAAAGATTATTATTTTTATTATTATTTTTCTTCCCCCCACTTTTCTCGGAAGCTGTTAATGATATTGAAAAACTGTTAGCTCCATATAATCACAATCTATTCTGGCTCGGTTCAAGCGTGGAGATAATTTTTAAGTTTGACGTCGGAACGTCGCCATATTAAAATCATGACTTTTTCATAAAACTCTTAAACGGCTATAGGTACAGCGTTGAAAATTGGCAGACTTATATAGCAATCTCCTCTGATAAAAAATTGAGAAAATTGAATAGATTACGTTATTGGTAACAGAGATATAATTGGTCTAATGTCACCTGATATTTCACTTTTGACTTACAAACTTATTAAGGTTTATTGATGCATATCGTTGGACGCAGCTTTGTTTGACGAGTAATAGTATGTGATTGACTTTTTTTCTAAGCGTTATAATTGTGACGTCATTTCCGTTCAAGTTAACAAAAGTGCGGTTTACAACAGTCAGTGGTCAAAAACCGCATGACGAACGCCTCTGAATTTTACTTGGATATTAGTCCTACTTGAGTACTATAGTGCGCGATAAACATATCCTACTTACGGTAAAATTACAAGACTAATAAGGACCCAAACTTTAACAAAGGTTGAATTTTTGTAGTCCGTTATCCCTCCATATTTTACAAAGTTGCATTTATTTTTCTTTATACGTTTTACGATTTGTTCTTAAAGTATATTGTAACCTACAGCAATTATTTCAATATGCATGATTAAACTATTAGCCGATCAATAGGCCGCCGAAATAGGGGAGTAGAAATTTAGAAAATCTTTAAAATGCCCAAAAGTCGAGAACGATTCATCAAAGAGATTTGAAATTAAAACTGGAGATTTGTATTATGAAGGCGATATTTGTTTGAGAAAATTATGCCATTTACGTTAGTATTTCAAAAGTTGAGAAATCAGATCTTAACTATTTTGAACAGTGTTGAAAACATGTATCTCAATATTATAGAACGGATTATTCGTATCTGACAGAATGGCGTAGTGGTTAGCGTACTAGTCTGCTAATCCAAACATCCTAGATTCGAGTCCCCATAAAGGACAATTTTTTTTCAGTGTTGTTTTTTAATTCTTCCGATGTAGTTTGTAGCGTTATGAGACAATACCTTGGAACAATACATCAGAAAGATATGAAATTAATACTGAAGATTTTTATTATGAAGGCA
>JAUELC010007016.1:0-10621 GCA_031471745.1 Cryptochiton stelleri
CAACTGCTGTATTTCACAGTGTTATTTCCTAAGCGCCACAGCCCTCTAGCTACATGTAAGTGCAGTATGTTTCCAGCTTACAGTCATGCTGTCTTTGCGTAACATTTGAGAAACAATCAACACGAATTAAGTCATTGAAGCCTGCAGTGCTAGTGTGTAATTTCCAGACAAGTGTTGTATTTCACAGGGTTATTTCCTAAGCGCCATAGCCCTCTAGCTAAGTGCAGTATGTTTCCAGCATACAGTCATGCTGTCTTTGCGTAGCATTTGAGAAACATTCAACACCAATTAAGTCACTGAAACCTGCAGTACTTATGTGTAATTTCTAGACAACTGCTGTATTTCACAGTGTTATTTCCTTAGCGCCACAGCCCTCTAGCCCAGTGCAGTATGTTTCCAGCTTACAGTCATGCTGTCTTTGCGTAGCATTTGAGAAACATTAAACACGAATTAAGTCACTGAAGCCTGCGGTACTTGTGTGTAATTTCCAGATAACTGCTGTATTTCAGTGTTATTTCCTTAGCGCCACAGCCCTCTAACTAAATGCAGTATGTTTCCAGCTTACAGTCATGCTGTCTTTGCTTAGCATTTGAGAAACATTCAACACGAATTAAGTCACCCAAGCCTGCAGTACTTGTGTGTAATTTCCAGACAACTGCTGTATTTCACAGTGTTATTTCCTAAGCGCCACAGCCCTCTAGCTACATGTAAGTGCAGTATGTTTCCAGCCTACAGTCATGCTGTCTTTGCGTAACATTTGATAAACAATCAACACGAATTAAGTCATTGAAGCCTACAGTGCTAGTGTGTAATTTCCAGACAAGTGTTGTATTTCACAGGATTATTTCCTAAGCGCCACATCCCTCTAGCTAAGTGCAGTATGTTTCCAGCTTACAGTCATGCTGTCTTTGCGTAGCATTTGAGAAACATTCAACACGAATTAAGTCACTGAAGCCTGCAGTGCTAGTGTGTTATTTCCAGACAACTGCTGTATTTCACAGTGTTATTTCCTATAAGCCCCACATCCCTCTAGCTAAGGGCAGTATGTTTCAAGCTGACAGTCATGCTGTATTTCCTTAGCATTTCGGAAACATTCAACACGGGTTAAGTCACTGAAGCCTGCAGTGCTAGTGTGTAATTTCCAGACAGCTGATGTATTTCAGATTGTTATATCCTAAGCGCCACAGCTCTCTAGCTAAGGGCAGTATGTTTCTAGCTTACAGTCATGCTGTCTTTGCTTAGCATTTGAGAAACATTGAACACGAATTAAGTCACTGAAGCCTGCAGTGCTAGTGTGTAATATCCAGACAGCTGATGTATTTCACAGTTCCTGGTCCAATCGTACTTGTTTTCTATACAGGATTGTTGAAACTCTGATAAGCCAAAAGTCACATACAATTTTGAAATGTTGCGAGGCCCCTGTGGTCTTGATGCCTATTGACTGTAGCTTGTTAACTTATGCTTAAATCCTGCACATAAGGTTGTCCATAGAGACCCTCTCTTAAGCATATATTTTTATTACATAAACATCTAGTGGGTGGCATAATCTACACAACCAAATGAAAAATAATTTGATACAAATTTTAAATTTGTATACTATAAGGTAAAGCTACCTATCTATTTGTAGTCCTCAAAACCCTTGCTTTAACAATTAACGTGATTATATAGACATTCTTTATACGGGCATAAAGCCTGGCAATTTAAACAAATTTGTTTCGATAAAAAAAAAAAAACCCGTTTGAATGTTAAGTATTTTTTAAATTTTATTTTGGACGAATACAAATCACGCGTTCTGTTGTTCTCATAGAAGTACAGTCTGTTGATTGTTGTTTGACAAAAAACGGCGAAATACATTTACTCGTAAATCTGCTGAAGCAGTTAAAGACGGAGAAGTCTATTAACTAGCTAGTGTGGTTAATTGTTTTATTTCAGAATCCCCGGAAAAGGGCATTATTTCAAATAACATCGTTCGACCCTTCACAGTTTTAACAATGCACGGCTTAGTGTTTACTGCGCATTTAATCAATTGACTAAACAAAAAAAGGACAAAGAGTTAATTGCTTGCCCTTCAAGTGCAAGGTACTTCGTTCTCTGTGTCTTGATTTGCAGAGCGAAAGCCTCAAACTTTAATTGACTACGTCGCTGTTTGACATGTAGTTCACGATCACAATTTCATCACACGTTTATCCAGCAGGGTATGACGTAATCGACTTCATCTCTATTAATTACTAGACTTAGTTGTGAAACTCCGCGAAATTGACATTTGTGTGTGTGTGACCTTAAACAAACTTTAATAAAAGCTTGGGGCTGCATGCTGACAAATGCATTATGTGCTTTTTTTTTATCTGTTCTGAGTCTAGAAATAAAAGAAGGAATAGATGCAATCTCAATCGTGACATTTACGCCGTAAGATGCTTTCTGAATAAGAATTTAGTCCATTACCTAATTGCTTCCTCCATGTCTTCAGAACGTGAATATTGAACTTTCCTCGCATGCTATAAATATATCTATATATATAGACCATATCAGTTACAGATGTAGATATACATTGTAAAATCTTTCTGCTGACATGAAAATGATTGGTTGATTGATTGGTGTTTAAGGGTATGTTTAAGGGTATACTCAAGGATATTTCACTTACATGACGTCAGTTTTCTCCAACAGTCCACACTAACACATACCATAAAATTTCAAGTGTTTTGCTCTGTTGGAAAATTAATGTTCCTCCAGTGCTAAGTGAAGGCAGCATGATATGTTTCGAACATGCTGCCATTAACCAGAGGGCCGTGGAAATGATAAGTCAATATTTGTTAGTATTGGGGTAATTGTAGGGCCCATTATAAGCCATGTTTCTATCGACTTGCCGGACTCGAGCAGGTCACCTATGGGCTCTCCTCGGTTTAGTTAATCACCACTAAAACCGAAGTTCAGTGTACACACACTATAGTTTACCCTCGGATAGAAATAAACGGAATGGTAACTTACTTGGTACGGCCCTGGGGTTGGGGTTATGTATAATTTCGATACGTATTTATGATAAATTAAAGGTAATGTAGGTTATGGACGCTCAATTAATAGTATTGTTTGATTTACCAAGATTAGTTCGTAGAGATAACGATGAATAAAGCAACATAGAACATGTATGTGGGTCTGAATGCCAGCTGTTGCCAGACGATGGGTTATGTTGGCTATGGTAACATATAACCAATGACCACACAGAATCAATGCGAATAAGACGGCCGCGTGAAACAAAAATGGATCAACGTCTCCCACCACTCCTCAGTTCTTCGATCACTGTTTGCATTTCTGTAAACTAAATAAAACCCAAGAGATTTGCCAAGAGACACAATGAATGCATTGACGGTTATCGTCGCATGCTGTAGTATCCGCAGTCATTCCAAAGACGTTTTCTCTTTGTGAATTCTGTTTCGCCGTATTAACAACGAAACCTAACGTCCCAAGGAACACACCCTGCTTCCTGACAGCCTTTAACTTAAGTAAAAATTCGGATTCACAAACCAATGACGCTAATAACTTGTGTAAACATCTAATACTCAGAGGATGACGTATTTAAGTAAGTTTTCGAGAGGAAGCTGCGCATGGTAATTAGTCACCTTTTCAATGATCATCCTTTCTGTCTGAGGGATTGCTTTCGTGTTCTTGTATTAAAAGCCTTGGCTGGACGAGCGATAACAGAAACGAGAATTAAAGAAAGAGAAATGGAATTTATTGCGACTTGAATCCAGACATTGTGTTGTCGTATTTATTCTCCTCTGAAAGAGACCGGTGAAGCACGGGACCGATTTACAAAGTTCATAGACAAATATATTATCTTGGATAAGTTTTGACGTAGGTTGGTAGTCACCTGCAAACACTGACATTCTGTTTGGGAGATTTAGATGCGGCCACAAACATCCCGAGATCGTCAGAAAACCTATTCAGATGTATAATACTTTTTGTCCATAATGAGAGCTCATTCCAGTTCCTTGTTATGCCCAATCATCCATCTAGAAGATGTGTCGGTGCTCATATAGTATAGATATATTTCGGGCAGAAAAGAGAGACGAAGTTACTCTCAACCACTCAGCTAAGAGACAATATGACCTGCCTTCCAGTTCTGGTCTGCGCCAGAAAATCTAAGATAGATTGGATATGAGTGGCAAATAAAGCCGTGCTTATCGAGCGAGCTTCACAAAATCCTCATTTTTTGCTACTTGATAAATCCAGAGGTGAGCCAGCTCAATTGAAATGCAGGTCTGCAGACATGGCTAAATTGAGTCCTGATGGACGACGCTGATGGCAGAGGTTATTTTAGGACGAATAAACTTACTCTGCCTCCGATGACCCCGTCGAAGTAACACTGGCCAGAGAAGGCACTAGAAAACTCCGGACACAAGCAGATAATATTGCCCGCCAGTCTCAGCTCCAATCTCTCTGTCAAGAAAATGTGGATTTATGTTCCATTAGTGAAAATATGTATGGTGGCATACGTAAATTACGGTTTCCGTGTAACGTATCAACTGAGGTCCTTAAAGTTCCCCATGGCTTGGTTTCATTGTTTTCATTTCATATTCCGCCACGTATATACCAATTAGTAAAATTGCATGTCAGTATGCGTAAATCACACCTCCGATTATGTCTAGAAAGCGTAGTATATATTTATCAGTTCTCCCAACAACTGATAATAGAATGGTTATAGAATAGAATTTCCAGCTATATATTAGAGAATTGCTGTAACTGGAACAAAGTAGTAAAATTGTGTGTCAGTATAGGTAAATCAATCTCCCGTTTTATGATTACCACGGAGAAGCTTCACATAATGAAGCATAGCAACAACTCCTAGAGAAGATAATGAAATGACGATTGACTCAACTTTTCGATTTATTCAACATCATGTGTAATCGGTGTTCCATATCTTTATCCATAGTTCCTACCAATCGTTATAGCTCCCGTTTTGTTTACAAACCGCGCGATTTGTTTTCTACCCTTACAAATAAACAATTCTTCCGTTACCTCTAATGGCGTTTATTTAAATTATTCCATTCCGGGTGTGCTTAAATGTTACCATATGCTTATCTTTATGAAATGCCCATCCTTTCGTTGATATGTACAATTTTCGTTACTTAAAGAATAACAGAAACTTTATCAGAAACAAACTATTCCTTTTCATTGGGATGTACCTTATACTAAGTGCTGACCGATGACTAAATGACTTGTCTGTTACTAAACTGTAACGGTATCTACGGCGGGATCCAGGAAATGACCACGTGACTCGATAACTAATAAATTCCGTACATACACGATTACGTGATCTGTATCGGATATACATTCGACGAATCAATTCCTAATCACCGGAGAAATCTGTAATTATTTCGATCAAACATCTGATCAGATAATTGCAATTTGTTAGCCAATTTCCCCACCTGACAACAGCTGGCAAACAATTCTCGGACACAACACAACCAGCGAAATCCCTTTTGATCCTTCCCCACGTCGCATCGTGTAACTGTCCTTTTCCGACTAATTGTTAACATCAACTTTTTTAGTAAAGGAGCAGGAATACTCATTGACTAATTGGTGGCAGTAAGGATCAAGTGAGCTTCTTCGGTTTCGCTGAGACATGATACATCAGAGGAAAATTTTAGAGGGTTTCGTGATTATGATATCAATTCAGAGCAATTATTTTTCTGCTTCCTCTAGTGTTGGGAAGTCGTTTCAGATCCAGTAGCCAGCCACCCCAATATATTTATGTTTAACTGGAGTAATGTAAACGCTTTTGTCGTGGACTTCCAATTGAAGCCACCAGACGTATTAGCCAACTGACACCAATATGTCATTCATATGTTTTATGGTTGATACTCTGGATAAGTGGAAATAGGTTAGGATCATCAATCGGAACTCAGCACTTCATTACTGTGTCGGTTATGTTTCTAAGGAATTGTCCTCTCTGGTCCAAGATATCGTGGAAAATCGAGCTACCAAACATCGGTCAACGATGTGACATGATTAGGAAATTGTTTCTAAAACTGGATTTGAAGGGGGTTGATTTCCTTGGTCAGAAAACTGTTTCAATATATCGTATGATTTGGGGGAAGATGAACTGTATATTCTCCATAATATACATCTATTCATGAACGTTTTGCTTAAAATTGTACTGGAAGAGACTTTTATACTGTTAACAGGAATGTAATGGGATATCATTTATTGGGCCAAGAACTGTTTTAATTTGGCGTATGCCGTAAGGGAAGATCAACTCTTTATTCTCCATAATATACATTTCACAACTAACGTTTTACCTACTATTCAAGCGCAGATTAGTTTACTTCAGAACTATACGTGCTAATAAGTTTTTCACTGAAACCTCATCATAACGGTTCCAATTAGAAGAAAACTTTTTTGAAAACTTTTGATCTGTTTCAAAATATGACAATGTTTCAAACAATGTACACCTGTGATGAATAAGAGCTTTGAGACAATGTGTGACGAGCTTGTGGCGATTGGCGTCTAAAATTAGTAACACAAACTAGACATTTCACTTAGCCGTAAGTAAAACGTATTAACCACACCTTCTCTCTTTGAACTTCTCATATTAAAATCAGTTCCAATTAGCGAAAAAATGAAAGGTTCTGGTCTGTTTCAAATTATGTCAATCTTTCAGACAATTCCCACCTGCGTACAATTGGACGCCTTACACAATTAAACGTCTAACACAGATGTATCGCAATTACGTTTTGAAGCCAATAACTTTTCGTCTGAAATGTAAAAATATTCAACAGAATGTAATCTTTGCAATATACCGGATACCCAAAACTGTGCCATTCTTGATGATATCGTTCATAATAACTTTGTTACGGATTAAATTTTCATTGGGAAATGACATTGATTGTAGGCCCATTTTGGTGTTCGATGTATGACCGGATAAAATAACTTGTGACATTTGAGACATTTCAATAGAAGTTATAATTATTCGTGATAGATTATATGTAACAATGTTTCTCCTAGCGTTATATGCGAGACGTGTCATTTATAGTTAAAAGTATTCATGAAACATTGTGAGTAACATTGTTTATCGTGGCGTTAGTAAAACATGTGTCACAAGCCGACGAATACATGGTTCAGTTAAGCTGTGATTTTTTACAACCTATGCGTTATACCCTTTTATATTTTAGTTCTAACAGGAAATACACAAAGGTCAGTTGCAAAAGGATGTTTCACTGTCATTTAATATTAGTTGTGTTGTACATTTTCGTTGATATACTCAGAATTGGTTTGATTCAAATGCGTTCAGTTTACTGTCAGATGACGATGGCAACACAGAAATGTGGTCACATTTTGAATACGGCCATTCTACACAGAACTCGCCCGGTTTGAAACTGTCATGTAAAGTCGGGTGATTACAATGTGATTTATTTATTTAGTGTGGATAGACACACTAAAAGCGTAAGGCAGATTGAACTTTAAAATATCAAATATTCACATCTTGAATAGTGGATTAGATAAACCAATCAACGCGTCGCGTATCGTCGGTTAATTTTTTCAACTTTCACTTGAGCAATATTAATAAATATTATATTCAAATTCACTACCCAGTTATTTTATTCACATTGCGGTGTGACCGAGGGTGATGCTCTATTACCATCATGATATATGCATATGAGTCGATAGGACAGTGTCTCATCCCGTGAAAGCAGATTTAGCAAGGAGTGATACACAGCCACTTCTCTAATTGTTCAGGACGGAACAGGGGAATGCATACAGAATATCGGGAATGTTGCCTGATAGAGTTAGGTGTGAATATCCTATATGTCCCGAATTGACACACAATTTGGGCTTTACATGATTGAGAACAAGATGTGCATACCACTTGAGTAGGCCTACTGTCAACCATACTATGATTATTTCCACTGATGACTTTCACAAAGTAGAGTAAGGATACGACTCCAGTAAAAGATACACATGGATGCATGTTGATTCAATCATTCGGTTTACTTTGAAACCATTCTTAATAATAATAATAATTTTCGACAAATGTTTTAAAATAAAACGAAATATAGAGAATATATCTCTTTTTTTTAAATCAACCAACATGTTTGTTAAAAAAAAATGTCTTCTTATAAAAACTCAGTTTAAAAAGAAAATCCGTCGGTCATGTTTTTAACTCTTAATTAATTGATACTAGCCTTAGAGAAGAAACATTGGTATCTTGAACGGTTTCAAATTCGACACTTGTGCTGGTAACCTTTCCTAGATAACTCCACATAACATATGAAATGGGGGGGTCCGACCGACGTCAGTAACGACCATTCGTTGTTTTTATAATATTTATTGTTTTCATGATATCTTTAAAGAATCAATTTCATAAAATAAGGAATAAAAAGCAAAACGGCTGGCCATCCTCTCGAGCATGGTGGAGGTGATAACCCACTCAACGCTTCCCGTCTTGTGAGTTATCACTTCCAACATGCACTCAAGCAATATAAATGGTATTCAATCTTCACTTTGCAATATCCTCTATATATTATTAGGTATTGTAATATATCGGCACAACGCGTTTATTGTTAATCTCCAGCGAATTTTCAAATGCAATCAGATTGATACGAAGGAAACCACTAGCAATAAATCAATCAGTAAATCAACCAATCAGCCAATAAATTAATCAATATTATCAGGGAAATTGTTCATGCACACGGTCACACAATTAGACTATCAATAGAATATCCAATTGATGTCATTTTTAGTCAGTTAACCACTTAACATTGAATTACATTGTTGGCCTAGTTTGAATTGTGAAAATGTTCAATAATGAATGAATATAAAATATATATTTTCTTTTCATTTAATTCAATTCTAAACTGGTTTGTTTGGTGACGTACACCCGTATTACCCGTTTCCTTACTACGGCAATAACTTATATAACACTTAAGGCAATTCATACGGAAACATTTAACTCAAGCACTTTATTTTATTATTCCCTCGATCGTGTCATTATATGGGCTATATTAATAATAAGGGCATTTTCTAACAAACTGTTGTCCTAAGGGAGCATGTACAAATTCGGAACGCGATTTGCCTTCCGTAGGAACGAGTGGGTATACAATGACGACCGTTCGGTTCTACTTCGAACGTTCGTGTTCGATCGTTCAGGTTCGGACAGTTCCAAATCAACAGCTAGGAACGGACCGTTCGTCATAAGGAAAAAAATCCGTGTTCCGTCGTTCTGACAAGTTTTCAATATGTAAGCCGATCTTCAAAATGGCGGTCTCGCTGGATGATTATATCGAAAGACGTTGTAAAACTCAGGCATTTTGTCCGATTTAGAGTTTCCCTGTTTCAGAACAATGTCTGCCACCAGTAGTGGAGTAAATATACGGATTAAGATTCAATCAGGACCTCAGGTACCTCGATCTTTTTACAGTTTGGTGAGTTTCATTTCATTTGACAACCGTTACCCAAATAGATACCTGTTTACAAGATTGGTTTGATACCGAACGTTCAACAAAATCGATCGTTCCGATAATTCTGAACGATCCGATAATAGCGACCGTTCGGACAACGGCGAACGTTCGACAATTGAAATTCGGAAGATTTGTCGGTGCTCATATTGTATCAATCTATTTCGGACTGGCAAAAGAGGCGAAATGACCCCCAACCACTCCGCTAAGAGAAAACATTACCTGCGTTTCAATTCTGGTCTCCTCAGGAAAATCTAATTTAAACTGGATATGAACGGAAAATTAAACCGTTCTTATCGCGTGGGTCGCAGACAATCCTCCGCTTTTACTACTGGATAAATTCAGAGGTGTGCCAGCTCAAATGAATTGCGTGTCTGCAGATATGTCTGAATTCGGTCCTGATGGACGACGCTGAGGGTAGAGGTTATTTTAGAATGTGTAAACTGACCCTCTCTGATGATCCCAAATAAGACAACACTGGCCAGCGAATGCAATTGAAAAACCCCTAATATCAACAAAAGGCTATCGCCAGGCATTCTCTGTTCATTTGTTTATGTCAAGAAAATGTAGATTTATATTCCATTAGTGAAAATATGTATGGTGGCATACATTAATTATACCCTCTGTGTATTTTATCAAACGAAAAGTTTCCCCGTGGCCTGGTTTTATTATCTCCATTTCTGCAACATATATACTACATATAAGTGAAATTGATAGTCATTGCTCCCATGTTGTCTACAAACCATAGTATAATTCTATTTATCAGTTCTCCCAAGTTACAAGTCTTCCGACAACCGTCAATATTATACTTCTAAGTTCAGTCATATATCAATCTGAATCTCGCGAGATCCTCTATGTACTACGCAGTCAAGACGGATCTCGGCGGCTCTGTGGGGACATTTTAAAGGCGACATACTTTAAGTGGTGATGTCATGTATTGCACACAAAAGACCACACCTAGCACAGACTCTGGACAATGTAGCGATACATAGCATTATGTATAAAATATCTGTTTACTGAATTTATTAACACAGTAAACTTCGTGTAACGCGACATCACTACAGCTTTATGTTATATCAGACGGTCTTGTCGTCCCACAAAACTGACATTTCACCGCTTATCTTGAAAATAGTCCCTTGATTTTCTTGTTTAATTTTCCCTATATGAAC
>JAUELC010007127.1:0-13415 GCA_031471745.1 Cryptochiton stelleri
CTAGTTGTGGCCCTCCGGGGTAGATATGTATGTATGCTGGGACCCTCCTTTGGGGGTGGGGAGGGTCCCAGGAAAAAGTGGTCTAGCACCCCCCTTCCCTATACTACTGTCCCACATGTTGTGAACACGATAACTTGAAACCAGATTCACCGATTAACTTTAAACTTAGATTGTGGCTTCCTCCTGGTAAAATGAAGATTAGGATTTCATTTTACCGAATTCCGAAAACAAATATAGCCACTTATGCTTATTTTACAATATTCACACCTTTATGTGTTGTGATAACGTTAACTTAAAACAAATTCACAGATTAACTTTTTAACTTGTAAATTAGCTTCCTGCTGTTACAAGCGGGAGGATGGAGGTAGCTTCATGTTGCCCTGGTGTTCTCCGAGCTTAGGGGCAACACGAAAACCAGTCTATCTGTAAATTTACACCCTTTGGTATATTGCACCATGTATTATATCCTGTAATTGTCTTGTATCTTGTCATTGTTTGTTGCAAGTAGCATGGGATTGAGTTTGGCATATGTCCTCCTACAGCTGTCAACTTGAAATCTGATTTTTATATTGTTATCCATGTGGCAAGATGTCGTATGGGTGAGTTTAGCGTATATGCCTTGTCCGTCCGTCTGTCTGTTCACTTTTGGTTTCTTTCCGTTTACTTGAAAAGCGCTTTTCGGCTTCTAAACAAACTTGATACGAATATTCCATGTGGCCAGATGTCGCACTGGATGTAGTTCGGCATATGTCCGCCGACAGGTGGCGCTGCCTGGTGACAGTCTAAATTTCATTTCCAGCTGATAACTTGAAATTCGATCATTCAATTCTTATCAAACTTGATATATAATCTGGTTCAACTTCAGTGTTCGATATTGACTACAAGGGTTCTTTGAATTTAGGCGGGCGGTTGGAAGGAGTTTTCTGTTGACCTGGTGGTCTCAGAGCTAAGGAGCAACATGAAGCCGATCTGTTTCTGGCATCCTGTTATGTCCTGAAGTTGTCTTGTATCTTGTCATTGTTCATTGCCAGTGGCGCAGTGGGTGGTTTTTTTATCCATTGGGCCGGCACTATGTCATATAAGTGAAATAATGTTAAGTACGGCGTAAAAACCCCAATCAAACAAATAAACAAATAAATCTTTACTTCAGTTCCAGGCGTATTATTTACCAGTGGCAGTTCTCTTGTTCGAAAGAGTAAAACACTTCACATTTATCGGTTGTGTTGGTGTGGCTATTTGTTGTTGTAGTAAACCTTAGTCATAGAAGTGAAATATCCTTGAGCACATTAAAAATACCAATCAATCAATCTAAGCGTTTTATTATTGGCTAGCTATATAGGAAAATTCAACCAAAAAAATAAAACTTTGTAGACATGTTTTACATTAAAACCTTTAAGAAAAACCTGGACTATTTTGACTGAATATTTCAGAATTTATTTTGCATTCATCAGGAGATAAAATACAGAGGATACAGATGAAACTAACAGCCTGTCAATTTCTTCACCAATTGTGATATTATTTTTTGCATAATATTATGATTATTAGTAAAATGATTTCCTTGATTGCCTTGGATAAAACATTATTTTACAGAGTTCATAATCAAACAGAACGTATTACAATAATATGAGACATTCATGAAAGTTATGAACCATTACTTAAAATGATTAAATGTTGTTTAAAAGAGGAAGAACTTCAAGTATGGGCCATATTTTCAAATATATGTGATTTATTATTATTATTTTTTAATGTAGCCAATTGAAAACATTCGGTTAAATAAGTAAAAGCACAATATTTTTGACATTGTTTGAAGATAATTCAGTTTGGTTTTTTATTTTTCCTTATAAGGAAAACCTAATTCGGACAACAGGAAATGTTCATATTTATATACCTCATTTTTATTTGAAAAATCATTCATTTTTAAAAAGAAAAATCATTTAACTGGTATCCCAGTTATTTGAGTAAATAATTATACACTTGCAGAAAACAAACAATCACGTAATCCAAAAGGATTTGTTCTATTTTCCCGGAGTAAATTTTACCCTGTTAGAAGCAACAAATATTACTCTAACAAAAACAATTGCCAATGATTGGATAATACACCTATCATTTTTTTTACACAACATATTTGAATACTCAAATGTTGTTTTGATATATTATACAAGCAGAAAGAAAGTTGCCTGATTTTAGTTGCTGGTAACATAAACCTTATATTGGATCTTCTGTCCTACTGTTTAATCTTCACAGCTGCTGTTTTCCCCTACTGCGGGCTCTAGGAGGAGACTATATAGGTTTGCTCAATGTCTTGTTTGTCCTACCGTCTATCTATCCGTCTATCTATCTATCCATCTATCCATCTATCTATCCATCTATCTATCCATCCATCCATCCATCTATTATTTCAAACATTTTCCTGCATTTTTTCAGAATGCTTCACTGAATTGAACTGATGTTTTTTGTGTAGTTTCATGCATTATTTTGTCATTTTGGCAAAGTTATGGCCATATGTTTTTATGTATTAAACCGATCTAATCTTTAAAGCATGTTTTATGTTTTATAGTTTAACATGGGTAAGGTATAGGTGGAGAACAGTTTGAATAAATATGTTTAACTGCCATGACTAAAGTTTTATAAAGATTGTGGGCTAGAAACCGCTGACCTACTCTGTGACCAGAAAAATTTTCTTCCGATACCCAACATTTTAAGCTTTAAGCTTCTCACAGTGTGCATACATTTTATCACACCTGTGCGTATTACGATTCATAACCAAAAATACAGAACAAAGCTTCATGTTTTAATTGTATATATGCCTGTAACTGTTTCTTTGTTTTTTTTTTATTGTCCTGCAATGTGATCCAAAAGCCAGTAGGATTAACGCCACAGCTGGGTACTCGCCAGGCTAGTTGAAATGCAATCGGCATCAAGGCACGGCCATTACAATTTGTGAATGCGATTATTGATCAACTGAACTGTAAAAACCTCATTGAATCCATGCATATAAGCCAATGTACACTTTTAAAAGATATGCATTTAAACGGGATTAATAAAATGGTGTACGTTATAGATAACAAATGATTTTGGATTTCAAATTTCTATGTTATTATGCGGGTTATTCTTTTAACCAATATACATTTAACCGTGTCCGACTGAATGTTTATTTGATAGAGCACTTCTGTCTTGCTTCACAGTACCAATTTCCTTGTTTCAGTCTGTTTTGATTTGTTTTGTGTATCAGGTGAACCCAACTGTTCTTGTGAAAAAATCTTTGTGCAGTCTTGAACATTCGGTCTTCATATTGCCAGATGAAGTTAATAGCCTATTACATCCTTCTATAAGTGTACAATCCCTCAGAAATTGATGTCCCATCTCAATAAACCCTCCAGACATGACAGATCATTCACTCACTCCATTCACCAACTCGCTCCATTCTCTCACTTACTCGCTCCATTCTCTCACTTACTCGCTCCATTCTCTCACTTACTCACTCCATTATCTAACTTACTCGCTCCGTTCTCTCACTTACTCGCTCAATTCTCTCACTTGCTCCATTCTCTCACTTACTCCATCATTCTCTCACTCACTCTCTTGAAGTATAATATGACTGACTTTTAATAACAAAGATGTGTTTGTGCTTGTTTTCTCAAAATAGATGGTGGGCAGTTGGAGGGAGCTTCGTGTTGCCCTTGTGCTCTCAGAGCTAAGGGACAACATGAAGCCGATCTATTTGTGGCGCCCTGCTTTGTCCTGTGGTTGTCTTGTAACTTCTCATTGTTTGTTGCCAGTGGGGTCGGGGTGATTTCCTTCACCCATTGGGCTGGCATGTCGTCATATGAGTGAAATAACCTAAGTACGGCGTAAAATCCAAAATCAAACAAACAAACATTCATAATTATGGTTTTAAAGTAAATCGAAATATTGAATCAATGAAGGCTTACGTCCGTCACTGTATAAACAGGACTTATTATATGCAAGTATCTTATATTGGAATAAAGTAACTTTACGCTACGTGTTGTAAAAATGTCAGAAACATTTTTATTCAATTCAGAGTTTGTTTATATCACATATATTTATGTGTTTTTTTAGTTTAATGTTTGTTGGACTCTGGGTTTGAGAATTTCGGACCAGAAATAAGGACTAAAGTTCCTTTCCTAGCGCTTTTTTTAGAAGCAGAATAAACTGCATGTCATATTATTTCGTAAGCCTATTCAATACCATGTCTACAAATTGTATATAGTAACTACCAGTTTAGTATAGTATTATATTGTAAACTTTGTGGTTTATTTTCTTCAACTTTGTCCCCTTTTCACTCTGCCGTTGAAGTTTTCATTCATGTTTCATTCATTCGCACGCGTGTTCTTATCAATGAACGCTTTTCACCCAATGAAATGCTACGCACGTTTTGCCTGATTAAATATGAAACTAGGTCAGATTGGAGCTCTTCAACGCGGGAAGGAACAACAGGTTGAGGCCGCCATTTGTTTACTTTCGCTGCGAATTCAAGAAAATTAGTGCAAGAAAACATCAGAAAAACCGTCCAATGTGAGTATATTTTTCTGCTGTAACCAGCCGAGCTATATATTTTTTATTTTTCTTACTTTATATAAAGTCTAAGCCATGCCGATCTCGACGTGCGAGGACCGTGCATGTTTCACGAAACCACATGCTTGTAGATTCCCTTAGCTGTGCGTAATGTAATTTTGTGAAGGAATGCGGCAGTTCATTTCCAATAAATTACTGTATTATCTTCTCTTAACACGTCCGTATGCTTCTAGGGAGTTGTTTTCTTTATCTGCACAATTTAATTTGATATGTTTAATCGGTTGGGTGTTTTTAAAAACTGTTTCTGCGGATGTAACGGGACAAAGTTGTAAACCCTTTGTGTTTCGCGTACCGTTGTAAACTGATATGGTCTAGTTGTTGAGAAAGCACGCGGTCGACTTTTCCCGCGAAGTCGTCATGACCTTCGTTCTCTGAACGGAAGTGTGTCGCTACCAAACGTCTTACAGCTGTCAATGCTCAAGTACCCACCTCCCCCTTTTACTGGTTTGCAGTACTATTGTGTACTACCCCATCCCATAATAGTTGGTATTCCAGAAGTTACAATAACATGTACCTTTCTTTTTTTGGAAACGCACAACATGAACAAAACTTGTTCACATAACTTATTTCAAAGTGTCATTTGAAATAATACTTTTTACATGCTGTAATGGTACAATGTATAGTAATACATAAAATAACATAACGCTATTTGTAGTCCTAATTTAAAAAAAAAATAAGGGAATGCTTTCCCAAATAAAACGATTTTTAACCATAATGTTAAAAATACACTCAATGTAGGCTTTATACCTACCTAACTGTATGCTACTATTTCCCATTTTTAATTTTCATTAATTTTATTTTACTTAAATGTCATTGTGTTCCTACCTTAGTAGCAGAAATTTATAAATTAAAAGCTGCATCTGCAGGCTGCTTAGTAGCACAATGCATAGGGGTAATTCTGTAGTCTTAGCCCTACACAGCTATCTCAACCTTTGTCGGACGTTGTAAATTGATATGCTGCTTATTCTGGCCTGAAATATATGTATCTTATATTTCTTTCATTTTGTTTGTTAGATACACTAGACACAATAATATACCTCCTACTTTCTTTTGTGACGTTTATATTCAATTTTTAATCGAATTTCTCAACGATCGGCCATGTTTACGTTTTCTCCCTTTGCAAAAAAAAATATCAAAACCTGTCAGAAAAGAAAGATTGCAGGTAGATAAAAGACAAGTTATTGTGTCTAAAAAAAAAATCAAAGAAAAATCAGATATACATATTTAGAGGCCGGCATTAGCAGCATATCGATTTCCAACCTCTGACATGGGTTGAGATAGGTGGGGTGTAGGGTTAAGACGACGGAATTAGCCCTAGACATTTTGCTTATCGCACAGTGGCTGTGCCCTAGTGCCATTTCAGCTAAGGGGCAACAAGAACCTGATTTGTTTGTGAAGTCTTACACTTTACATTCCACACTTTGTTTGTGAATTCTTACACTTTACATTCAACACTTTGTTTGTGAAGACTTACACTTTACATTCCACACTTTGTCTTCTTGCTCATTGTAAGGCGTTCTGTGATTGTCTTGTATATTGCTATATCTTGTTGCCAGTGTTATGTGAGGGTGGTTTCCTTCACCCATTGAGCTGGTACGCCATCATATAAAACTCAAAGCAAACCGTGGGGAGTTGGCGGGAGCTTCCTGTTGCCCCGGTCTTCTCAAAGCTAAGAGGCACAACATGAAGCCGATCGGTTGTGGCGTTTATCCCTGTAAATTTAAAGACTTTGCCATCTTGCATCATGTATTATGTCCTGTGCTCGTATTATATCTTGTCATTGTTTGTTGCCAGTGGTGTTGGTTTGCTGGTTTTCTTCACCCATTGGACTGGCACGCCATGATAGGAGTGAAATAAAATTAATAAGGCATGTAACTAACCCCAATCAAACAGAGAAAACAATCCTCATTCGGCTAAGCAAACCAAACCAAACCCCAATTAAACAAACAAAGCAATCCTAAGCCGGCTAAGTGAACCAAACCAAACGTAGTAGATTTCCCTGACTGCAAAATTGTAATCTGACTCCCAGGTCTTTATATAGCTTCCAAAGAGTCATTTTATGGCTGAAATTTAGATGATTTAGGGTATGCTGTAAGGTTTATTGAGGTGGCCTGGAGTGCTTTATATTCTTTCTTGGTTCTGCATGTTTTCAGCTGACTAAAATTATAGAAATTACAATTCTCCAAAAGCTAACACTTTTATCTGAACTATCTTAGATAATGCATTATGTCTCCCACCAATAGGATGGGGGAACATATTGTTTTTGACATGGTTGTCTGTCTGTCCGTCCGGGCTATAACTTTGCAACCCTTTGTCGGAACGAATTGAAAACTTTAGAATCTGGTTGCCAATGACCCAATGGTGTGTCGTGATCATGAGACAAGGTCGTGTGAAGGTTAAAGGTCTATGTTGCATCGGTGCCGCAAATCGCATAAAATCTTTCCCAGGCTATAACTTTACAACCAATCAATTCCAACTTAAGTATGTTGTTGCCCATGACCCAACGGTGTGTGATGATGTTCTATCTGTCTGTCACAACAATCTTGTCTGAGCTATAACTTTGCAACCCTTTGTCGGAATGCATTCAAACTTTACAATGTTGTTGCCCATGACTTGATGGTGTGTCGTGATCAGGAGTCAAGGTCGTGTGAAGGCTAAATGTCTAGGTGCATTATAGTGCATTTTCGATTGAGAACTTATTTTACTGTTTTATCTTATGATATTTTCTTATACATTAAGCTGTTATGGTTGGAGATAGGGGGAGACATATGTCTTTTTTGAAAAAAAAATATCTAGTTTTATTTGATTCTAGGGTATTTTTGATGCAAAATCTGGATAGCCTCTTTAATATGATGGAGTGGGCAGTGTGGAATTTATGTGGAGGGAACAGACATGACAGTTAATAAATTAATATATATAACAGGAGCTTTAATATAGTCATTTATGATCTAACATTTCAATGCCATTTCATTTTCAGCCATGGCTCAGAGAGGGAGATTGAAAGGTGAGATAGCTCAGTGGCAGAAAAGAACAGATGAGCATCAAGAAAAACAGATGATAAACCCCTTCTCAGACTGGGAGGGGGCATCTCACAAAGTCAAACTATCCAAAGATGATGTTAACTATGGCCGTCCTATCCAGGGCTCCAAAACAGAGAGTCGTGGCAAGAAGGCTGGAGAGATGGTAAATGGAGAGATTGGGGAACTATGTAGCGTCATCAGAGATCTGGGACAACAGCAACCTGATGGCACATTCACTGTTTCTTTTAGAGACTTATTTGATACCTACACTCGAATCTCTAACAAGCTTGTCGGGATGCTTATGAGAGCCCGCAAACAGAACCTCGTTACCTTTGAGGGAGAAATGCTTTTTCAGCGTCGAGATGACCACGTGATGATCAGCTTGTTAAAACACCCAGATTCTTTAACAGAGAACCACAGAAGTTAACTCTTTTCAACTTTCATATGTTTATACAATATGAAATATTTAGCAATTATTATTATTTTGAAAGTCTCCTATCTTGTGCCAAATGACTTTCTATATTATAACAATTTTATTTAAAGTAACAAGATTGTTTTTAGGATTTATGTATTTTTAATAGTATATGTTTGATCTTTGAGAATATTTAAGTATCATTTTTGCTAACATGTGCAATATTTTACAATATATATCATTTTTATATAATTATGTAGTTTTATCAATTAAAATATAAATATTTTGAATTGAGAATTGGTTTTGATGCATTTAATTAGATTTATTTAAAATATTCCTACCATTAATTTGCTATAAGTTTAGTTGTTGATTTATTTTATATTTTTCTTATCTAGCCGTATCTGGTTATATACTGAATAGCAAATGAAACATGAAATAAAAAATCGAAAAAGGTTTATTATGAAATATTTCAACTTTAATAAATGGCATAAGAAGTCCACCGGAATATTTGGAAAAAATGCCATTGTCGTTCTGAATAAAGAAAATTACATATTCCATAAATTTCTATTGAATATTCTTCAACTTTATAAAAATTTGCCGTTTCTTTTGCAGTTCAGTATATCATATATCACATTATTAAGTTTATTCGCTTTGGTTTTATGCAACTTACTTTAAGTTATTTCACCTATATTGCAGCAGGCCAGCCCAATAGGTGAGGGAAACCACCCCTGTGTGACACTGGCAACCAACAATGACAAGATACAAAACAATGAAGAGGTCAAGCTTGGAATTTTCAGTACAAAACTCCATACCAAAGCTAGTGGAGCATCAATGATGGAATGTTTGTTGGCTTGTGTTTCATGTCTTAATCACTGTTTTTTTAGACATGAGTAAATTGTAGAGAAATATTTTAAGGATACTCTAACCCTTCTGTGGTTCAAATTAGCGTTTTTTTTCTTTTATTCCATGATGACAAAGTTATGATATTAATCTTTAAATATGCAAAGCCCCCATACTAAAATTCAAACAGCAAAATGGATAATTTAGACAAAGAAATATTGTTTTCCTTCGGAAAACAGAATTTGTATTTAGGAGTGCTTATTATCAGTCATACAGGGATTATCACCTTTTTAATGACCTGTGTGGCTTATAAATTGATATAATTATATCTCTACCGTTTTTTTCACTATGTAAAGGTAAATCCTTAAAATTTGCTTATTCCCTAAAATTCGCCGTAAATGATTATACTCCCGATAAAAAGGTGCGTTATAGTTTCAGACTAATTCCCGGTGGGAGGTAGCTAAGTAAACATAGCGTATTATGGGCTGCGAAATCCATATTGAGAATAGATGAGGTGAATAGCCGATCTCCAGTGGGTACAGGTGATGGATTATGTAGCAGCAGAACATTTGATGATACGAGGGTTCGATATAAGACATTTTTTAAGCTGATCATCAGCGTTTTATGTGCTTTTCAGGTGAATTGATATTTACACAGTTCAGATAGATTGGAATGATTCATAGTGGTAGGGCAGACCCTATAAGCTATGTCTACTTAGCTATAGCTAGGGTACCATGATCTATGGCCTGGCCCATGACACTGGATTTGGAGTAAATGCTTTGGTCATCCGAATACAAGAATTAAGTGGAGCTAAAATTCCACCAAAAGACCAATAAAAGATTGTACTTAAATTCTGCCTAAATGTGTAAATCAAATATGGTTACTGTTAAGTATCACACTAAGGTGGGTAGGCTATATGTCAGACTTTTCCAAATAACTACACTATCATGATAAATAAACAAAGAATAAAGTAATGGCATTATAGGTTGTGTTGTTTCTCTGATGTGCAAAATATAGAAAGTGCATGAATGGTATCAAAATGATTATTTGAGGAAAAAACAGCAGTTTGTTTATCCCCACGTGTTCTCACCGCAGCCATCTTGAGCGCACTGCCCTCTGTAAATACTGCATGACCATGGGAGATAACTTTGAAACGAATCCAGCATGGACACTGCACTTTTTACTGTTAACAGGTACGGGAAAGTATAGATAAGAAAGTTATTTCAAATTAAAAGTTGTACAGTTTGTCCAAATCAGTTAAACAATATTCAGATTAAATTTTCTATATTGTCTAATGTCTTGTTACTTCCCAAAGCACACGTTTTAGAAGTTTCCCAAATTCAAGCATGACAGTACAACAACAACACCATGTATTTTTAAGAATCTGTGATATCTGTTATAGTTGGAGTTTTTAAAGTTGTATTTGATAGTCCCAACGGAACTCATAGTGAAAAAAAACCATATTTCGACTATTAGTGTCAAATATGTGATCCTGGCTCGAATATTGTATAAAACAGAAAATTCCCAAAACATGTACCGTATTTATCTGTTTTAAATACTGGTAGGCGTACTAATCTGAGTGGCTCAGACGTTTGTTTTTTATACGCCCGTCATATGACAGGACGTATTATGGTAAGGGGTTGTCCATCCGTCTTGCTGGCTGGCTGACTGGCTGGCTGGCTGGCTGGCTGGCTGGCTGACTGACTGACAGACTGCCCATCCATCCACTTTTTGGTTTCCGGCCTTGACTTTAGAATCGCTTATTGGATTCTAATCAAACTAAGTAGGAATATTCCATGTAGAAAGATGTTGCATGGGATTGGTTTTGGCGTATTTCCGTCTACAGGTGGTACCATCTGGTTACAGTCTAAATTTGGTATCAAGCTGTTAAAATTCTTATCAAATTTGGTAAAAGTATTCCGTGTCACAAGAGTTCACATGGGTGAGTTTGGTGTGTGTACACTTGTCTGTCCGTCTGTCCATTTGTGCGTTCAATTTTTTGGTTTCTGACCGTTAACTTGAAAATAGCTTATTGGACTCTTATCAAACTTGGTAGGAATATTCCATGTGGCATAGGATTTATTTAGTTTGACATAGGTGGTGCCACCTGGTGATAAGGTTTTCATTCTATATTTATTTTTTTGGTTAGATTTTTCTTGTGCGCAGGTAGTTGTAATGACTATGTGACAGTGAGTATGTGTACCACATGTATTTTTAAAACTTAACTCTAGTTTTAACATTTGTATTTTCAGATATTGGGGCTCTGATGAAGCTACAGAAAAAGGGAAAAAATACAAATCAACCTTAATTTTAGATAAGATCAAAGCAGAGGCAGAAAAAAGACGTCTAGAAAAAGTCAAGTCTAAAGTTAAAGAGTATGATCAAGTGTCTCCTGAAGTGGAAAAAGGCAGTAAAGATATTAGCAGTAAAGATGGTGAGCAAAGCTTACGGAAAAGACAAAGAAAACGAAAGAAAGAAAAATATGATGAAAAGTCTGAAAGTGAAGATAAGAAAAGTAGAAAAGATACAAACAGTAAGGCAGCGACACCAGTTCAAGAAGGTGGAAATTCAACAAAATCTGTTGCCATGGACACAGATGTTGTTTTACCGATGGACTTATCAGAAGAAATGCGACAGCGACTTATGGTCTCAACCCAAGAGGATGAAGACGCTAAAGAGGAGGATATGTCTGAGGAGAGACTTGAAGAAATGCCAGACAAACAGGGGCCACATGAAATAGGGGGATACACTGTACTGGGAGATTTCAAACCAAAAACAATTGAAAAGGTGATGCTTTTGTGCATTATCTTTTTTGCTTTTACCCGTCTAGGGTCTTGTCATTATCCACCTTTCCTGGCATCTCAATCTTTTTACTTTACCTTGGCAAATTTTGGTCTAAATTGGGTATTTAAGAATCCTAGTCCATGTACATTCTTTTCAAAAAATTTCGTCCAGATGTAGGATTTCTCTCGCACTGCATTTGTATATTCCACATATATCCAGAGGTGTCTTTTACTATTTGACCAATCACTTACAAAATTTCCATAAACTGTACGTCTAATGTGTTACCCCGATTATATCAACTCGTCTTTTTTTTGGTCAATTGCTCTCAAACTTTCCACATACACAAAACTGTAGTGTCAGATAGTTCAAGATATGCAGCAGGTGGTTGAAGGGAGCTTCCTGTTCCCCTGGTGCTCTCAGAGCTAAGGGGCAACATGAAGCCATCTGTTTGTGGCGTCCAGCACTGTATTGCACAATTCACCCTTGTGAACCATGTCCTTTGATTGTCTTGTCATTGTGTGTTGCCAGTGATGTTGAGGGGGGTTTCCTTTACCTATTGGGCTGGCACACCTCCATATGAATGACATAACCTTAAGTACGACGTAAAACCCTAATCAAACGAACACTCAAGATCACTTTAACTAAATGTGGAATGGAAGGTTGCCATGGCTTTGTCGCAAGAAGACATTTATTCAATAACCCAAAACTCTAATTCAAAGCCCTTGGTAGCTTGAGAAATTTTAAAATAAATTTCTTATTTTGCTTACTTTGTATGTTTGTGCAGGTCAAACGAGTGTTACCCGAGTGGCTGGCCTCCCCTAATATAGTCAGTGCTGATATATCCCATAATAAAACACCTGTTGATGATGTTAAAGATCTTCACCCAGTTATTGTGGAGAAATTAAAAGAAAATGGAATCTATACATTTTTTCCAGGTACATGTATACTATTATGAATATGTTTTTCTCTTATAAGATATTAGGTCGGAGTGTGAAATGGAAAAAATAAAGGTTGGCCCTTAAGGTGGCATTGTAATTTGATAGTGTATTTATGGTGGTCATGAATTCCCGTCCGTGTCTGTCCTACCGTATGTCTGTACTTCTTTTTTCAAAATTTTGAAATTTTATATATTTTTACGGGTTTTAAATCCTGCAATGTAATAAAATTGTTTGATTGGGGTTTTACACCGTACTTAATGTTATATCACTTATATGACGGCGTGCCAGCCCAACGGGTGAAGGAAACTCCCCAGACGCCACTGGTAACAATGTTATAAGGAGTTAGTGTCCTTTAAATGGTCTTTCTTTGCACTGTCATTAACAGTATTTCTGAAGAATCTGACTGCAGAGAATTACAAATTTTGGACTAGAGGTAAATCTTGGGTGCCTTTAATAGGACCCCTATCAAAAATACACCCCCATCAAATCTTCAATTGTAGACTCTCCCCCTTTTCATTATTTTCATATGAATGTAATAGCGTTAAACCTAATTCAAGTCAAATGACCAAATGATAATGTATTGTTTGTCTGATAGAATTAGTGTACTACTCTAAATCTTTACTTATTTTCTGCGTAGTTTAACGAGTTATTGCCAATCCAGATTTCTGTTAAAAGGACAAAGCATGAGTATCAAAAAATTTAATATAATTATAGTCTATTAATTAGGAGTTCCAGTTGCATGGCTGGAAGCATTATTTTTAATGAAATGTTTCTTTTCATTATTATACGTAATGATCAGCCGAGAATTTTGATGGTAATAGATAA
>JAUELC010007238.1:0-13411 GCA_031471745.1 Cryptochiton stelleri
CCATGTCATTGGGTTTTACTATCTCTGCCCTCCTTCCTTGGTGTGGTATTCTAATGCATTAGTCAGTGGAAGATAAGTTTACAGTTTAAGAAACTTGACATATTTATAGATAATTTGTATGTTTCTAAACTAAACGTACCTTCCACTGACGGTAATGGCCCACTCTCCTCCCCGCTTTAGAGCGACCTATGTTGTTCTGAAGTTTTATAGGCAGAGTGCGCGGCCAGTTTTGCGCATATATCATCTCTGAGTGAAGGTCCAGAGGACGGTTTTCGATTTGAATTCTTCAAAATAGCAATTATCATTGCGTAATGTGCATTAGTCAGTGGAAGGTAAGTTAAGTTTAGAAACATACAAATTATCTAATTTGTCAAATTCACCGCGTCAAATGGGTTCCCTCTATTCCTCCACTATATTTGGTGGATTTTTTTTTCTATGATAATATTATGAGAAATATTGGCTACTGTACTTCCTTCTGTATGGGAAGCGGTTTAGTTCAGAATGTCAGGAGAGCTGGGCAGGGGAGATAATATTTACTTTTTGTAAGTCACTTGACATAGATATTAAATCAAGATTTATATTTCAAGCAGTTTGACCGGGTGAGTATTTAACTAAGAAACAAAGAATTTATCAATAAATTTCACTAATTTTGTTTAATGGACAGGTATCTGGCTAAAGCCCTGATACTTTTTGTAAATAAATTTATAACTACTTTAGGAAGAATTCTCGTGTCCACCTGACCATCAATCATGATTTCTGTAATATTAACACCTAATATATTTTTAAAATTAATTTCCTACCTTAACTATTATTATTAAAAAACTGTCCGCCTATTTTCAAAAATATTTATACCTTTTTTATACACCCGTCATTTGACGGGACGTGTTTTGGTATAGGGTCCGTCCATCTGGGTGGCTGGCTGGTCGTCCATCCGTCCACTTTTTGGTTTCTGGCCATTAACTCGAAAATTGCTTATTCGACACTAATCAAACTTGTTAGGAATATTCCATGTGGCAAGATGTCGCATGGAATTTCAAATGACTCATTTAGTTTGGCATATCCGCTGACAAGTCTTAATTTTGTTTCCTGATGATAACTTGAAATCCAGTGAGTTTAGCGTGTGTATGCCTTGCCCATCCATCCGTCTCTGCATCCGTCCATCCACTTTTTGGTTTCTGGTTGTTAACTTGAAAAAAGCTTATCAGACTCTAATCAAACTTGGTACAGAGGTAAATCTTCAGGTTTTTGCCTGATTTCATTTTTTTTTCTTCAGGTTTTTGCCTGATTTTAGGTTTTTTGCTCACTCTTAAGCTCTTTTTCTTTACTTTTTTGTTCACTCTTGCTGAAAAAAAAAAGAAGGGTTTTCAGGTTTTCTATCGAACATCTGTTTACACCTCTGTTGGTAGGAATATTCCAAGTGGCAAGATGTCGCATGGGATTAGTTTGGCATATGTCCGCTGACAGGTGGCCTCAAATGGTGACAAAGTAAAAAAATTCTTATCCAACTTGATAAAAGTATTCCATGCGGCAAGATGTCGCATGGGTGAGTTTGGTGTGTGCACACATTGTCCGTCTATCCATCCCCTTTTTGGTTTCTGGCCGTTATTTTGAAAATCGCTTATAAGACTTGGTAGGAATATTCCATGTGGCAAGATGTTGCATGGGATTTAGTTTGACATATGTTCGCATACAGGTGGCGCCACCTGGTGACAAAGTCTAAATATGGTTTCCAGCTGTTAACTTGAAATCAGATTATCACATTCTTATCAAAATTGGTAAAAGTATTCTATGTGGCAAGATGTCGCATGGGATTGAGTTTGGTGTGTGTACACCTACTGGTGGCTCAACCTTGTGTCTAACATTTCAGAATAAACTTTATTTCCAGCAGTTTACTTGAAAACTACTCATCATATTCTAATTAAACTTGGTACAAATATTCTATGTAGCAAGATGTTATATATGGCATTGAGCTTGGCAAATGTAAGTCTACAAGTGATGCCACGTGGTGAAAAATTTGAAACAATCAATCAAAATGACATGAATTCAGAAAGCTAATGATCATAACTTAATTTTTTTATCCGGGCGTATATTGCGACTCATTTGAGCTCTTATTATGTTTGATATATTTGTGCTTCATTAACCTTTTGTAAGCAGATGAAAAAAAATCCTTAACTATGTGTTGATTTGTCAGGAAATTATTCAATTTCTGTATTAAATATTTGTTTTTGATTTATATATTTCAAACATTGGTCAGGGATATATTGGTTGATTGAATGTATGTGGATATAATTGATGATCATTTTTTTTATTATTTATTTTCAATAAATTATTATTGTATTTTTAATGTATGTATTTTCAAAGATAATTCACTGGCCCAAGGTATTGACTAATTAAAACCTCATGTTCTAGGAATACAAGTTTATTGTATATAGTTGATTTTTTAGTATTTATTAGGGGCTATAGGGAAGATAAAACGTTAAATTTGACTATGCTATCGTTGTTAGATAAAAATTTCATTATAATTATGATTGACAGATGTGTTTGAATCCTGCATTAGCGATACAGTCAGGAGACAAACCGCCTCCACTCTACATCTGTAGTGACTGTGTGGATGTGTTGAAGAAAGACCATGCTGATTATATGGTGGACATCACGCTACCAATGTCTCATATCTCACCAGTCTGTGAAAACAAGGTACATGTATATGTAGGTTACAGATATATAAGGCTATGATAATCCAGATAATGGCATGTACATTTTGGCTCATCTCGAAAATATTTGCACAAGGGTACCATAAGTATTTACAATATAATATTATTCTCACTAATTGAGGATAGAGAGTTGGGTAGCGAGGTTATGGTGCGAACTCCACAATGACAATACAGCTGATATTTACCACACTTTCAGTAGTCAGAGTTTGTAGCATGTTGCTATTGTAGGAAAAGAAACGCTCTTGGTACATATACCTTGCAGCTCTCAAAATTATTTAACAGGTTTGATAACCTAAATTCTTAAATATATTAACAGTATGCTTGACTACAGTGACAAACTGGCCATGACTGTATTTGTAGATGCCCCTGTAGACTAAATCCCGCTGGCAGTTTGATGCCTTATTCTGAGAGTTAGGAGTTTGAATCTAATTGTCATCACTTATTTGATAACTGATAGTGATAATCTTAAAATAAGGAAAATACACACTGTTTACATTCATGTTCCAAACAAAACACAAATATCTCAGCCATAAATGAGTATTTACATTTATGTATTTCCTGTTAACTTTGAAGAACTGCTCTGCGATGGACCACACCGCCGTCTGTACCTGTTTCTCTATAGAGTGTGCTAGTTATAATGGCAATCACCCGATACGGTACTGTCAGATTTGCCATTTTGCCCGCCACTCATCGGAGCGGGGGATGTCCCATATCTTCCATGACAGTGTACCTGATATATGGGATTGTCCCTCTGACATGCAGAGATATCTACTAGACGCCATTGTCAGGTAAATTTGGTCAACATGTTAATTAAGTTTTTATTGATAGATTGTTGTTCTAATGTTGAACTAAGATGATTTTTAATAAAATTAAAACCTGCACAAAACCCCCAACTGCACAAACAAAAAAGCAAAGCAATAGTATAGAGATCTCTGTTTTTCCTGGGATATAGTATGGAGGGATTGGAATGAGATTCTAGTCAGTCAGCCGTGAATGCTTTACTCTGTTAGCCTGCTTAATACACAGTGAATTCCACTTGTATTGACGGTAGAGATAGCACAAATGCATCTTAACTTTTGTGTACAAGATATGCGCTTAAATAAAATAATATTTCTATGGCTAATAGACCAGGTTGATAAGGGTATTAGAAATCGGAGAGCATAAATTTAGGCGACTTGAGACAGCAAATGGAGTTGACTGTGTAGGGAGTAGGCTAACCGAGTGAAGCATTCACCGCTGACTGCCTCGAACTTCAACAGAATTTCCAATCCCTTCATATTTATATCCCAGGTTTTACAAAGCTCAATGTAATTCTACTTTGTTTTTTTACCCTTTTAATATAATAAAGAAAGAAAACAATAAATTTCTAGATCTAATAACATTAGTCGTAATTTACTTAACATTTTATCGTCAGTCAATTTTCTGTGTCTGCTTCATGTTTTACTCAGTTTATTGAAAGAGGCTCAGCCTATCGAATCAAAGCGAGTTGTGGAGATGGGAGAAGAGCATCGTCATCGTATCCTTGACGATGACGATTTCTTTGAGTCAGAGGACGCGGAGGAGAGGAAGCTATTGAGTCGTTACGGGATCTGGTTGATGGTAGAGCTCTGTCAGACAAGAGATGCTATTCCCATTGTAAGATTTGTTACTATAAAGTCATTATTTGAGCAGTAGTTTTATTCCAATGGTTTTAGTTACTGGTGTTATTTCTCTGTTGATAGGTGGCTGGTTGGGTTGTAGTGCCCTGCTACTCTCTGAGCTGAGGCGCAACTCTGATTTGCTGTGGCATTTAGTACTGTAAATTTGCACCTTTTGTCTTATTACACCATGTTTAAGGTCCTGTCTTATATCTCTTCATTGTCTGTTGCAAATGATGTCTAGGATGATTTACTTCAACAATTGGGAAGGTAGGCCATCATGAGTGAATTAACCTGATGCATGGCGTAAACGTCCCAATCAAACAAACACCTCTGCATAGAAGAAATATTATTCAAATGGTTTAGTTGACAGTGTTATTTCTCTGTTCACAGGAGGTGGAGAGGGTTATACTAGGAATGTTATTCAAATGGTTTAGTTGACAGTGTTATTTCTTTGTTCACAGGAAGTGTTGGGTCGTATACAAGGAATGTTATATCAATGGTTTTAGTTGACAGAGTTATTTCTTTGTTCACAGGAGGTGTTGGGTCGTATTATAGGAATGTTATATCAATGGTTAAGGTTGACAATGTTATTTCTCTGTTCACAGGAAGTGTTGGGTCGTATACAAGGAATGTTATATCAGTGGTTTTAGTTGACAGTGTTATTTCTCTGTTCACAGGAAGTGTTGGGTCGTATACTAGGAATGTTATATCAATGGTTTTTGTTGACAGTGTTATTTCTCTGTTCACAGGAAGTGTTGGGTCATATAGTAGGAATGTTATTTTAATGGTTTTAGTTGACAGTGTTATTTCTTTGTTCACAGGAGGTGTTGGGTCGTATACTAGGAATGTTATTCCAATGGTTTTAGTTGACAGTGTTATTTCTCTGTTCACAGGAGGTGTTGGATCGTATTCTAGGAATGTTATTCCAATGGTTTTAGTTGACAGTGTTATTTTTCCGTTCACAGGAGGTGTTTGGTCGTATACTAGGAATGTTATTCCAATGGTTTTAGTTGACAGTGTTATTTCTCTGTTCACAGGAGGTGTTGGGTCGTATACTAGGAATGTTATATCAATGGTTTTAGTTGACAGTGTTATTTCTCTGTTCACAGGAGGTGTTGGGTCGTATTCTAGGAATGTTATATCAATGGTTAAGGTTGACAGTGTTATTTCTCTGTTCACAGGAAGTGTTGGATCGTATTCTAGGAATGTTATTCCAATGGTTTAATTTGATAGTGTTATTTCTTTGTTCACAGTAAGTGTTGGGTCATATTCTAGGAATGTTATATCAATGGTTTTAGTTGACAGTGTTATTTCTCTGTTCACAGGAAGTGTTGGGTCGTATTCTAGGAATGTTATATCAATGGTTTTAGTTGACAGTGTTATTTCTTTGTTCACAGGAGGTGTTGGGTCGTATTCTAGGAATTTTATATCAATGGTTTTAGTTGACAGTGTTATTTCTTTGTTCACATGAGGTGTTTGGTCGTATTCTAGGAATGTTATATCAATGGTTTAAGTTGACAGTGTTATTCTTTGTTCACAGGAAGTGTTGGGTCGTATTCTAGGAATGTGATATCAATGGTTTTAGTTGACAGTGTTATTTCTCTGTTCACAGGAAGTGTTGGGTCGTATTCTAGGAATGTTATTCCAATGGTTTGACTCTACAGCTTATTTACCTGATGGTAAGTGTCTTGATGTACAATAAATGTGATAATACAGAAAACACAATGTCATGTATGATGTCAGTGTCGTGATGGGTGGGTTACTTGAACAGTTTGATTGGCACGCCATCATATCAGTGAATTAGAATAAACTTAAGTTAGCGTAAAACCCCAAATATTAATACAAACCAACAAAAAGAACACTATAAAAAAGAGGACACAAGGAGTTTTATTATCAGGACAATAATCAATAACTGTTTCAATACAGGAAACACTATATCATGTACTGACACATTAGGTGTTTTAATTATCACGAATAACTCATACAGAAAACACAATATCATGAAAGTACACACTAGGTGTTTTTATAACCCGACAATAAACAATAACTTTCAATACAGGAAACATGTGAGGCCACAATTGGTGTTTTAATATCACGACAAAAGAAATTCATAACTGTTTAGAGACAGACAGCAAAATATCATGAAATTATCATGACATGACAATAAGCAATAACTGTTTTAATACAGGAAACATTATATCATGTACTGAACACCAGGTGTTTTAATTTTCATGAATAACTGTTTCAATACAGGAAACATGATATCATGAAAGTACACACTAGGTGTTTTAATATCAGGACAAAAAAAGTAATTACTGTTTAGAGACAAAAAGTAAAATATCATGAAATAACACTTGGTGTTTTATATATCATGACAACATGAGTAAGCATTAAATGTTTTAATACAGCGCACAGAATATCATGACAGCATACACTAAGTGTTTTTATTTCATGCCAATTAAGAATAACTGTTTTAGTAGTAAAACCAAAATATCACGAAATGACAAGGCAGGTCTTTTTTAAATATCTGTCCATGTATATAAACAAAACATGTTTTAATAGAGAAAACACAACATCATGAAAGGACACCCTAGGGTTTTAACATCATGGCAATAAAATAACTGTTTTTATCGGAAAACCAAATTATAATAAAATGACTGCCTGAAGACAGTGGATAGCGTTTATAGTATTTGTCCAACTTTCTAACGGCGGTTGGAGGGAGTTTCCTCTTGCCCTGGTGCTCTCAGAGCTAAGGGGCAGTACTGTGTCGATCTGTTTGTGGCGTTTAGCACTGTGAATTTGCACAATTTGTTCTACTGCACCATGTATTGCGTCCTGTGATTGTCCTGTATCTTGTGATATATCAATCTTCGCAGCCTTAATTTTAAGATATTGGATTCGTTTACAGATTTCTATCATGTTTATTTTCCAGATACAGTTGGCAATGCTCTAGAGAAATTAAAGCCAGAGGTAAGTTTACTTTATTAATTGTTGGTTGACCTTGTCACGTTACGTTCCATCATTTTTTTTTTTATCAGAACCGTTAATGTGCCATACCGTGAGTATTTTGTTGAATTGATGATATGCCTGTGTCAACATTCAAAGTTTCTGTGTTAAATAGATAAATAATTCAAGATTAGGTTTAAAATGCAGTGAGAGGCGGGTGTTTGGAGAGAGACTCCTGTTACCCTGGGTCTGATTCCACAAAACATTTTCTGACTTTAGTCAAAATTTCAAATGCTCTTAAATGAATTATTTTTAAATTTAAAAAATAAATATTTTTGTGATTATTGACTTCATACATAAATTCACCCACAAAGACAAAACAACTTAAAGAAGTCAGATTAACATGTAAAATCAGTTCCTCAAAATTTTGACTTAAGTCATAAAATGTTTTGAGGAATCGGCCCCAGGTGCTTCTTGACCAAAGGTAAACAGGAACCCGATTTGTTTGTGGTGTCTTGCGTGTTAATTCCACACTTTGATGTAAATGTATTCCACCATGTCATGCTTCCTGTAATTGTCTGTATCTTTTTACTGTTTGATGCGAGTGTTGTGCGAAGGTGGTTTCCTGCATTGATTGGGCTGGCTCTCGTTCATACATGTATACACTAAATCACCTTAAATTTTGACCATAAATGACTTCTTTGAAAGCTATGTAAAGGATTAGGAAATGACATCTGAGTCCGATGACAATTTTGCAGTTAGGGAGAATCAGGATTTTATAGAAAACATAAATTTGTTTGTTTACATGCTATAATACTTTCACAACTTGCAAAAAGGTGACAGTGATTTGTGGATGCAATTTTAGGTGATGTACAGTAAGTTAAAATATGGGTGTACAACCCCAAGTGAATAAACTAGCATAACTAAGGAAGTACAAGCTAACATAAAGCTCTGAACAATAAAGGGACCTAAAATTGCTCTTTCAGTATGTCTATGCATGGTTACAGCAGGCGAATAAGACACACTTTGAGGTGATTGTGTCATGTTTGTTACCACATCCAGTCGAATATGCCAGGGTCGGAGGTTACTGGTATGTTCTTCATATCTTCAATTTTTTAATATTCCAATTTAGTCTGATCTTTCATCATTTATAACAATTCTCAAAATGGAAAGATTAATACATGTAAGCTTTCTTTAGCAATATTAACTGCACACGCTATACTGGATAAATCGTGCCGACAATGAGATAGAACTGAGCAAACTCAGTTATCTATGATTGTTTACAAAACTGTCTCCAATTTACTAATTAACACAGTTGTGTATGCTATAATCATTGTAATTTTGATACCCTGATATTAATATTAAATAAAAACTGAATGAACTGACAGCTGGATACAGTCCCTAAATGTTATTCGTTAATTGGCTGTGTTTTTCTCTTATTCTCATTTCCAGGGATACCCTTGTTAATCGTACTTGTCAGATCAAAGAAGGTCTCAATCGTCTATTCTGTTTAGTACCTTATGATATCATCACATTTGAGGTAAGAGTCGGTCTTGTTTATAATTTGGTGGGAGTTTCATGTTGCCCGTGTGCTCTCAGAACTAAGGGGAAACATGAAGCTGTTGTGGCATCCTGTTATATCCTGTGATTGTCTTGTATCTTGTCATTCTTTGTTGCCAGTGGCGTCGGGAGGTGATTACAGTGTAAAACCCCCACTAAGCAAACAAACAAATCGTTAATTACCTAGGTGACGTGAGGTTTATTCTGTAGCTAAGGAAGTGGAGCATCAACTGTATTATAATATGATTCATTGATCAACATCAACAAGAATTTAAGAAATTACAAAAGAATTATTGGATAATTCTCATATTTATACTTAAGCTTCACCAAAAATGATAGAAATTAAAAAAGAAAGTTAAATGAAGCATGATACTTTTGAAGTCATGGCAAATTTACACCAATTACCAAGTTGTGTGGAGTCTAATTCAAGGCAGACTTTCATGACAGGACTCTATTTTCTGTTGACATGCCTGTAAACTTATTGAAATGTTTATATTAAATACGGTTTGGATGTTTCTTTTCAGATCTGGGATTATGTGATGCCCTATTGGCTAGAAGCAATCAGAACTGAGGTGCCCAGTGGGGAGATGGGTGAACTCAAAGTACTGTTGTGGTAAGGACATTGTTTGATGGGTCACATTTCCTTAAACAATATGATAGATTCTTGACCATTTCCTCAGACATCCTTCATAATTTTGTTATGACAGTTAACATAAAGCCCAGTAAAGCCCAGTCGTTCTGTATTTCAATAGTCAAAACACTTTTGTGTATTTGATATGTAATGTAATACTTGCCATTTGCTCTAGTAAAAATTGTTATAAGATGTAATAAGGGGTTTGGTAACTTTTTCGGATAGAGAGAAAAGTGTGAGTACCATGATGCTCAATTCTTTCAGAAAGATGGAAAAGCTAGTTATACTGTAAATTCCCTTAAATTTCAGCCATGAATCACTCACCTTTTGGGAAATTGTGAAAGTAGTATAGCATATAAACAAACAAATTTATGTTTTCTCTAAAATCCTGATTCTCCCTAACTGTAAAATTGTCATCTGACTCCCGGATATTATTTTCAAGTCCTTTAAAAAGCTTCCAGAGTAGTACTTTAATGGTCGAAATTTTAGGTGACTTAGGGTATATTCAATAACATTTTGGTCAAACATTCTTATTTAGAATTTAGGAGAGTTTCCCTAGGTCACGCGTTCGATTCTCACCCAGGTTTAGATTTGTCTGACCGAGATATTTCCACAGTGTCGACAACTAATATTTATTGTAGAAATCCGGTCCTTGAAGATGATTATAGATAATTCTTATCTAGATTAATTGTATAATGTATTTAAAAGATATTAATCCATTGTAACAATTTTTGTTTATAGTAAAGCTTTTGACATAGACATGTGCTCTTTACCATTCACACTGGAGAAGATGTATCATTTTACATCTGAGAGGTTTATTGATCAGGGAGGTTTTGTTCAGGAACAAGCTTTACAGTGGTTACAGGTACGTCAATATATCAGATCTTTAGAAGATGTATCATTTTACATCTGAGAGGTTTATTGATCAGGGAGGTTTTGTTAAGGAACAAACTTTACAGTGGTTACAGGTACATCAACATTTCAGATCTTTAGAAGATGTATCATTTTACATCCGAGAGGTTTATTGATCAAAGTTTTGTTCAGGAATAAGCTTTGCAGTGGTTACAGGTAAGTCAACATATCAGATGTTTAGAAAATGTATCATTTTACATCCAAGGTTTATTGATCAAGGAGGTTTTGTTCAAGAACAAGCTTTACAGTGGTCACAGGTGCATGTATGTCAATACGTCAGATCTTTAGAAGATGTATCATTTAACATCCGAGAGGTTTATTGATCAGGGAGGTTTTGTTCAGGAACAATCTTTACAGTTGTTACAGGTACGTCAGCACATCCGTTCTTTAGAAGATGTATCATTTTACATCCGTGAGGTTTATAGATCAGGGAGGTTTTGTTCAGGAACAAGCTTTACAGTGGTTACAGGTACGAATATGTGTCATGCATTGTATTGTGTTCAGCAGGCCAACGTACTAATTACTATAGCAGTAATGGGTGATCTTGTCTCTTAATAACATGGCCCTCTGGCACAGGGTACTGTTTTAAGTACATAATTAATGCACAACATGCTGCCAGTAGCACTGGAGGAACATTACTTTTCCAACAGGGCATAACACTTCATATTTTCATAGTTGTGTTCATGTTTTTCTGTTTACTGTTTGAGTACACTGCCGTCATATAGGTGAAATACTCTTGAGCATGGTGTAAAACACTAATCAAACAAACATAAAAATGTGGAAAGAAAACGTGGACATAAAATCTGTGATTACTTCTAGTCTATATACTTTAACTATAGAAATAGCAGGATATGTATATATAGCATATAGTCTTCATTTTTAGTTCAATTTCTACTCACGAGCGACTGGAAGGAGCTTCCTGTTGCCCTGCTGCTCTCAGAGTTAAGGGGTAACACAAAGCCGATCTGTTGTGGTGTCCTGTGGTTGTCTTGTATCTTGTCATTGCTTGTTGCTAGTGGCGTCAGGGTGATTTCCTTCAATCATTGGCCGGGCAAGTGAAATATAAAGTATGGCGTAAAACCTCAATCAATCAATTAATCAATCAATTAATCAAGCAATCAAATTCTAATCTTTTTTTGTTCTTAAAATAATACTAATGTACTGCTGTTATAAAATATTTGACTAATTGAATTTGTTTTCTCTCATTTTTCTCTGTCTAGATTTTATCTGACGTAGACATCATCATACCGATGCACATCCTATTCGGGATGTTTAAACTGGGTGTGAACTCTCTTACTAGTGCAGAGGTGATTGCCGAATCGATGGGGCGCCCTTTAACCCACTCCTTACTCTCTCCTTCATCACCCATAGAGGAGTACGCCCCTCCACTGAGCCCAGAACATACCCACGGGGTTTGTGATCAGGCTGACATGTTTGATAGAGAGACCGAACTTAATCTGCCCTGTTATATCCTCATGTTAGATCTCATACTCAAGCAGGTCAGTCGCTTTGTCAGTAACCATGAAGACTTTCACTAAAATACAAAAATAATGACTCGTTATGCAATGCATTAAGGGTAATTTTGAAAACTGTACATTAAGATTTTGTTAACGCCATCTGGTGACAAAGTCTAAAATTTGGTTTCCAGCAGTTAACTTGAAATCCTGTGGACTTGAAAACTACTCGTCAGATTGTCATTAAACTTAGTACAAATATTCCATGTAGCAAGATGTTGTATGGGATCGAGCTTGGCATATTTCAGCCTACAGGTGGCGCCCCTGGTGGAAAGTTTGGTTTCGGGCCATTTGGTTTCTGGCCGTTAACTTTAAAATTGCTTATACTCTAATTAAACATAGTTGGAATATTCCATGTGGCAAGATGCCGCATTGGATTGAGTTTGGTGTATATCCACCTACAAGGGGTTTCCTCCATAATCAATCAATCAAACTTACATGAATTTAGATAGCTAATGATCACGACTTTTTATCCAGGCGTATATTGCGACTCTTTTGAGCTCTTGTTGCTACTAGTGTCAAAAAATTGCATGCACACATAAAATATGATTTCTATCAGCTAACTATGTCTTTATTGTCTTGTTTTCTATCATTTATAATTTAGTCTCATGACAAAAATGATATGTTTCTTACACAATAAACTAACCTTCTACTGACTAATGCCCTTTTACGCAATTATTATTGCTATACTGAAGAATTCAAACGTTAACCCTTCTCTTGGCCCTCATTGACTCAAGTTATCGAAGCGCGCGGTCATGCGCAAATCCTATTATTTCTTCAGCCTCAGACTTGAAGGACGTCATTTTTGCTATATGCTAAATAAGAAAAGTATTCTTTATTAAATGCATTTGTGTATTGGTTGTGGCGTATATAAACTAGTTGGGATCGTCGCTCGGTATGCCTGTCCTGTCGTGGCCATGTTTTATGTAGGACAGAGATCAGATGCCAGGAATGTCTGTCCTGGTCGGTTTACGAGGTTTAGTTTCTTAGGCTATGCCGGTCGGCCTGGTGTTCAGGGTCACGATGACCTCTGTCCGTACTTATATAGTGAAGCCGTGTCTCGGCCTAGATCATCAGACTTTCCGAGCACTAGCAATATAACGGGGGAGTCTCCTGTATTTTGGCTGGATATTTTGGGGAATGGGAAATCCTATTGTGCCGATGTTTCTGTTTTTCCTACAGGCTTTAGATCGGTGTCAGTGAGGGATATCAGATCGGGCGGTTTAGGCTGTCTGTCTAGGCCTGTGACGAGTTCGACCTCAAGGAGGGTCGCCGTCTCGTCGCTGCCTGTTGTCAACGTCATAGCTGGTCTGAGGGAGAACAAGTTCATCGCATCCTGCCGACGTATGCCATCTACGTGTATTATTGACGGGGTTCCGGAGTTTCCTGTGCCTGCTAGTTCAGGATCTGATGTCACCATGAGGACAGCCGTTTTCCTGTACTTCCGCTTCCGTTGCCGTTATCCAGTCGATCATCTGCAGTTCTGGTTCTGGTGGT
>JAUELC010007348.1:0-13408 GCA_031471745.1 Cryptochiton stelleri
GTAGGTTCATGTTATCAAGTATTTTCTTCATTCAATATTTTATTTAGAAATTATTTGGTTCCGCACGAATTTTGTGCTGAACGAAAAAATCCATACGCGTTTTCTTTTATAGCCCGTTTCTCAGCCGTGACAGAAAAATGTCAAAAATGATATAAATCGTCACAGCTGATGATTTTCTCAGCTACTGGCAGGTGAGTAACTCAGTTACTAACTTAACTTAGTTACCGGCAGATGAGTAACTGAGTTACTAACCCGGTATGTATTTACTCACCTCTTCTGATCTGCTACATTAGCGTTATTATGACATGACGCCAGCAAATCTATCCCAACATGTACAATACTCGATTATATAGTATTCCCAAATCATGGTGTCTTTGGTGAGGGCTCTACAATCTAAAGAACAACATGAGTAACAAACAAATGAAATAGTTTGTACAAATATGTTTTTGTTAGAAAATTTCTTACAGTTAATGCTGTTTTACCACATTTTTTTACAAAAAAATAAATTAAAACTATTATTTATAATATGATTATTATTATATATTGTAGCACAATAATTTAACAGGCTATTAACAAGAAATTGAGCTCGACCCACCACATTTTCTTTTTTCAATATAAACATAACGTTACTACAGTAAAATGGAAACTGGAAACGTAATGAAAATTGAAGTTCGTTTTTACTATTTTTGTAAGATATTAGATCTAACAAACCGTTCATAAATGCAAATCTTCTGCAGTCTATTGGAAAAACATACAGTACTGAGTGTGCATGTATCAGTTGGCCTTCGTTTAAGACGACATTAATGTATGACTGACGCAAAATGTATCTTATTACACTAAAGTCTATCATTAGCGGCTTGCCTATAATTCGGTCATATGTTTCAACTGTGTGGAACAAAGAAGCCAGAGGGCAAGATAGTTACCCCTTTGGTTTCGGCGTTCAATTGATAAACAGCACTCTTGACCGTTCATCAGAATACTTCGGGCGAACGCCCTCGGTATTCTAATAAACTGGTCTCCAGTGCTTTATATCACTTGAACACCTCTACCTCAGAGGGTAACTAAAACTTACCACCTTGATGACTGCAAATCTACATTCCTTTATTCTCTGATGTATCGTTATAAGGCCCTCTGACTAATCGCGACAGGTTCCGAGCATACTCATGCTGTCTTTATAGCATTGGAGGAACATTACTTTTCTAACAGATCACTTGTGAACCGAACACCACATTTTATGAGTTGTGTCAGTGTGGCTATTTACTCTTGCAGTATAGCGCCGTCAAATAGGTGAAATAGCCATGAGTACGGCGTAAAACACCAATCAATCAATCAATCAATCAATCAACCAAGCTGATTACTCTATAACGCTAAAAAAACTCATCAGAAAAAATAAAAAAATAAAAATTACTGAAGCTGGGATCGAACCAGTGATCTTCGGGCTAGGAGACAAGTGTCCTAACCACTACGCCATTCTGACGGATACCTTTAATCAGTCCAATATTATTGAGATACGTGTTTTGTAAAATGCTCCAAATAGTGAAGTTCTGATTTCCTAACTTTTAAACTACTTAAGTAAATGGCATGAATTATGCGAACTTATATGGTCTAAATGGCAGAAATATTGAGTGTTAAATTCAACTCTGTATGATGAATCGTAGTTGACTTTAAGACGTTTAAACGAATTTATAAATGTCAGCTTCCCTATTTTGGAGGCCTATTAATCGACTTATAATTTAATTTTGCCTATATAAATAATTGCACTCGGTTATAATATACACAACAAATCGTCAACTTTTAAAGAAAAATAGATGCAACTGTATGAAATATGGAGAGAAAATGAAATGCTAACATTAAACATTTTTTTTATATGTTTGGGGCCTTATAAGTCTTGTAATTTTATGTGAAAGTCAGAACTATAACTTTTAATGAAAAACAAATTAGTGAAATGGACTCTCCATTAAACTCTGATATATATCAGCAACCAATTATAATATTTCGATGACGTGACTTTTCATTTATAGTTTGACCAATCATATCTTAATTTTCTTTATATTTAGGAAAATTATTTTCGCAAACTTGATAAACTAAGTTAAGACTACATAATCTATAAATTACAAAGATGTAACTTGAAAAGTTATTTGGTTTTTGATTTTAAGAGACATCTTATGTAATCCAATAAGGCGGCATTATTACCTAACAGATCGAAAGGAAAAATGTTAGCGTTTCAAGCTTATTCAAAATGCTATTCCATAAAATAAACATTATATCTTTGACATTAACAGTTCTCAAGAAAATTTGGGGAAAGAAGAAAAAAAAACAACAAACATAAATGAAAATTGATGAATCAATAATCCCGGGATACGGGCCCCGTGAATCCATCGAACTCCAGCCATTTCGATAAATGAAAGAAGTTAAATGGTGGATTTACTGTAAATTAAGTTTAAAAAAAATATATAAAATTGCATTGGTTTCAGTAGGAATCGAACCCAGATAGTATGCACGGAGGTAGAGTGCGCTAACCATACGGCCATAGATTTGATAACTTCGAAAACAAACAACATTCCTATACTTTGTCGTGGACAAATTTTATTCGTCGTTTTAATCAAATAATATCATTCTTAAGTTTATGTTAAAGTTTATATGATAAATTTGACATATATTATAGTTTGAAATAATATTAATAGAAAACGTTTGACTTTGAAGAACCTTGTATGGCGGCTATTTTTACTTAATTTTCTATTTGAGAATAACTTAGTTTGCAGGTTTTAGTAAACAGGTTATGAATTTTATATATAAATAATCAAAGCTTTGATTCATTGTACCCCTTTTGGCATTACTTGTACACTATGCATTAACTATATATGTTAGGCTTGATCAATAAACTATTCGATATAGCATAAAACTAAATTGTGTATGATGGAAATCAACATTTTATTTAATTTTTGTGTGGCGGGTGGTTGGAAGGAGCTTCATGTTACCCTGGTGCTTTCAGAGCTAAGGGGCAACAGGAAGCTGTTGTGGCTTTCTGTTATTTCCTGTGATTGTCTTGTATCTTATCATTGTTTGTTACCAGTGGCGCCGGGGGCGATATCCTTTACCCATTGGGCTGGCACGCCGTCATATAAGTAAAAGAACCTTAAGTACGTTATTAGTAAAGCAATATAATTGAAAAGTGTAATTTTTACAGTTCCGCCTATGGTTAGTATAATGCATCAAGTTTCAATTTCGCCGTATGGCCCGTATTTCAAATAAGAAAAAAAAACCCCAAAAAACAGAACGATCTTAGAAGGGATGCGAGCTGGATGCGTATGCCTAATATGAAATAGAAAAAAAACAGAACGATCTTAGAAGTGATACGATCCGTATGGCCCGTATCTTGGAAACTTGGAAACCTAATAATAAATACTATATATCAGACGAAATGTCCATATACACAAATAAATATAGATATTAAGAAGCGTAATGCAGACATTTTTTTTTTCCAAACTACTTGCATTATTGCATAACACATTGCTACATTATTGCATAACACATTGCTACATTATTGCATAATACAGTCATGTGAGCTACATTGCTTGTATTCTTGTTAAACGTATCACGTCTGAATTATATATAGTATGAAGAAGTACATTGTCAGAACTTGTAATCTTCGACCTGAAGCTAGATATGCGTTTACGCAAAATCTCACAGAATGATGGTACACCGTCAATACCAAACATGCAGCTGGCGCTGCAATATCTCCGGCAACACATTAGCCAACGGAATGAATTGTTGTACATTGTACGCATCTTGTCTAAACATGTCTTACTTTAAGTACCCCATAGGTGGCAGCAATATATAGACGTACAATAAGAGCCCAACAGGAATTTCTTAACCATGATAGAACATGCACTGACTTTTCTTATAAAGGTATTAGCACGTATTCAAAGCTTGCGTTTTTGTTGCTCAATGTTAGTATTATTAGATAGATCTGATCTAAGTACTTGACCTAATTAGCAATAGTTGCCCACGTAATTGAATACCGTATCACCTAATTCTACAAGTGATAGGGAATACACGTTATAAGTGTTAAACCTAGCTGCATTGGCATCCGAGGTTTATGTAAATAAATAGGAAATAAGGAAGGGGAGATAACCCTACCTTGCCTATCACCATTTATAGGCATCTTCTCAAGACAAGGTGAGCTCCGAGGTAAAACTCTATTCCTCATCTTGTCACGTTTGCGCCATATCTCTAGTCCAACAAGGAGGAGATAACACACTCCTAGATCGTATGGTCGGTAATACAAGGTCGCACCTGGCCATTGTGCAATATATCCCTCTGCACATAGCCCGAATAGTGAAAGACATCAAACTGTTAGTTAACGAAGTAAGGCAGATATTTAGTATCTCCGCTCTAACAGCAATCAAGAATATACATATTTATAGACATTGCTCGAATAGAAGGATGTCTTTCTCCGCTGTTTATCATGATATTCCGGCAGAGGCGATACACTGTTGATTGGTTTATACGTTTTCGCTATGTTACTTTGATCTCTGTCTGACCACCGAAGACAGTATTAAGTGTGGCAAGGGCTGATACTGAGTTTGGGGAGATATCAGCCATGTCTCGGGATGATGCAAACAGGGGTGGACAAGACGATCCTCAATTGTCTGTAAATTTCTGGATGATAATTACTCCATTCATTATAATACACACTATGCACCAATTAGGCAAATGATGTTAATACTGCCGAATGCTTTAGAAGCATCCATATAACACACAGAGCCTGGACTTCCGTTATAAAAAATAAAGGTTAATACATTCTTTTAAAATATATATACATGGATCAGTGGGCCGTTTCTGCTTAATTTTGTCTGTGTAATTTTTCTTCAAATAATGACAAAATTATTTTCTCTACAATTTTCGAGATCACAGTGGCGACATCAATAGAACAATTAATCTCGGATTGAATTATATCCCCATTTTTTTTTTTACAACTGGGCATACGACAACATAGGTCAGTTCTTTATGCAAACATCAATGTCTAAAAATACAATTCATGCAGAGAAATAGGTGAACAGACAAATTGCCGTGAGCGTGTTTCAATTGTCCAACCACCATAACCTAAAGATATTTACATTTCATGTCAGTAAGTATGGCTTTTATAAACTCAGGTGATTAAACAGGTAATACAGCAGATTATGAAGGTCATCCTGCTAACAGTTTTAGCATATCATCGTTGCACCTTCCAAAGGACACACTATTATTATAAAGTAAGGTATTAACTTGATCACCCCAAAACGAAGTAATGTCCTTCTCACCACTTTCATACATCATCGATTCGATTAGGTAATAACGTAGATTTACCATTATTATTCTTAATTTTGCTCCAAAATTCATCATAAGAACAATATCATATTCATCGGCTATCTTTTTGTCGATTCATTATATTTACAAGCTCAAGGAGCATATTTGAACTCGCGCCTAGCGCGCTGCATATACTCAATATATAGGACCATTACGGGGGCTGCCATGCTCCCGTACAAGTAGAAAGGCGATTCTGGCTTGAGCATGTACGACTTCATTTCCAACCAAGTACAAAACATTGTTTCTTAGCTTCATTTTTGCCACGCAGTAAAGCTGCACTTATATCCCGATAGTAGTTAACGCAATCTGTATGATCACAATTGATATCATGTTCACATAATATGACATCAGAAGGTACAGTAATATCTTGAAGAAGTTTCTCCGTACGATTACGGTAAGATTCAAGCTGATCATTTGATAACTCATTCCATTTAATACAGACGGAAGGGTTACAATTTTGAGTGTTACTTAAGAACAGCAACGATTCTCAATTTATATTTATATATACAGGGAAGTGGTCGAAGGATAAAAAATCATATAGTTCCGTCGGATATGTAATTATTAACATGTTCAGTGGATAAAAACTGATCTAACCATGATGCAGGGACGTGTGTTCCACTGAAAACAAAACTGTAACTATCCCACGTTAACACGTTGAGATCAGAAAAATGCCACACAGAAACTTTGTCAATGGTTGAAACCACATTATAAATATATTTCTGTTGTATTTATAGCAATTTGTGTTTCTGACGGTGTAAAGCTAAACTGATGAAAAGATCGGTGAAGTTTGGTAACAAATTTTGCATTGTATTAATAGCGCAAACCAGGTCAACGATCAGGTCCTCTCGTGACCGATTCATCTATCAATCAAACAATCAGCAATTCATCCATCATATAACCATCAATCAGTTAGCCATACTTTTATTTGAAACTGATATCGAATGTTCTACACTTAGACAGGCAAGTATACTCGGCAGGATGGTTGAATAAATACAAAAATTAACTCCTCTCCCACTTCAAAAAGCTGAAAATGGAAGAAGGAGACGCGGCACTGCGAATCACACATGACTTAAGCAGACTCGTTTTTGTTTCACACGAAGAACCGTTTCTCCCATAAAGAACATTCAGGTCAGTGATTGTGGCCGAAGAAACGTTTACCATCAAAAATGATATTCGAAGAACCTTCTCGACATACGGACGACTGATATTGACGACCGATGTCTCTGGTTCTAGCCTGTCAAATAGACAGCTCAACTGGGGGATAGGAGCGAACTACACGTTTGTGACACCTTATTTTGCTTATGGTTTCTCGCCGTTTAGAAGTAATCGTCTAAAGGTGCCGAGGGAGTATGATGAGATTAAGAGGAAGACACATTTACATATGACTTAATAGTGAAACAGATGCTATTAATGAGAACAATATGGTCCAAGACATATTGATGTAAATGGAGAAGGAATAGTCGTACAACTGGTTAGAAAAGTTTAAGGTGAATGGTGATGACAATGTGAAATTATTGGAGATGACAAAGTGATAAAAATGGCGATGAAATAGTGATTTATTCGGGTTACAACAATGATGATAATGGTGATGATATAGTGATATCAATGGTGGGGAAACTAGTGATATTAATGGTGATGATTTATTGATATCAATGATGATGAAACCAGTGACATTATTGGTGATGATTTAGTGATATCAATGATGATGAAACCAGTGACATTATTGGTGATGATTTAGTGATATCAATGATGGTGAAACCAGTGACGTTAATGGTGATGATTTATTGATGATGATGAAACCAGTGACATTAATGGTGATGATTTAGTGATATCAATGATTTTGAAACCAGTGACATTAATGGTGATGATTGAATGATATCAATGATGGTGGAACTAGTGACATTATTGGTGATGATTTAGTGATATCAATGATGATGAAGCCAGTGACATTATTGGTGATGATTTAGTGATATCAATGATGGTGAAACCAGTGGCATTAATGGTGATGATTTTGTGATATCAATGGTGGGGAAACTAGCGACATTAATGGGGATGATTTAGTGATATCAATGATGGTGGAACTAGTGACCGTAATGGTGATTATTAAGTGATATCAATGATGGTGAAACCAGTGACGTTATTGGTGATGGTTTATTGATGATGTTGAAACCAGTGACATTAATGGTGATGATTTAGTGATATCAATGATTTTGAAACCAGTGACATTTATGGTGATGATTGAATGATATCAATGATGGTGGAACTAGTGACCGTAATGGTGATTATTTAGTGATAGTAATGACTGTGAAACCAGTGACATTAATTGAGATGATTTAGTGATATCAATGATGGTGAAACCAGAGACGTTAATGGTGATGATTTTGTGATATCAATGGTGGTGAAATTAGCGACATAAATGGTGATGATTTAGTGATATAAATGATGGTGAAACCAGTGACCGTAATGGTGATTATTTAGTGATATCAATGATGGTGAAACCAGTGACCTTAATAGTGATTATTTAGTGATATCAATAGTGGGGAAACTAGCGACATAAATGGTGATGATTTAGTGGTATCAATGATGGTGAAACTAGTGATCGTAATGATGATTATTTAGTGATATCAATGATGGTGAAATCAGTGGCATTAATGGTGATGATTTAGTGATATCAATGGTGGGGAAACTAGCGACATTAATGGGGATGATTTAGTGATATCAATGGTGGGGAAACTAGCGACATTACTGGTGACTATTTAATGATATCATTGGTGGGGAAATCAGTGATATTAATGGTGATGATTTAGTGATATCAATGATGGTGAAACCCGTGACATTAATGGTTATGATTTAGTGATATCAATGGTGCTGAAACTAGTGACATTGATGGTGATGACCTTGTCATAATAATGGTGTTAGTATGTTGATACCAATGGGTATAAAATAATAACATGAATAGTTAATGGCGGTGGCTCGGTGATATTTTGATATTATTGGAGATATAATTGGTGATTCTATAGTAACAACACCATTGATGATATAGTGATAATGTGGTTGACCATATAATGATAATAATGGTCACGATATGGTAAAATTGGTGGTGACAATATACGCATAATTATAATGATAGTATGGCAGTATTCATAGCGACGATATTGACATATTACTGAATTATTGATGATACGGGGATATATATTGTTTGTGTTGCTGTGAAATTACTTCTTCGTGATATTATACAAATATTGCATGTTTGAGAATGGAACTTTGTGATTTGTGAGCTCGAGACACTGATGGACATCAATGGTCGAGAGCTGATAAATCATGATGTTCTTTTCTCAAACATGCAATGCTTTTTTTGTAATGCCGAATGTATCTTGTAATTTAATTTGTAAATGTGTCACTTTGAGCAGCTGCTAACTACCGAGTCTAAACAAAGGGGAGATAATTTAACGGGAGCAAAATATATGTCATGTTCTACGCTCCAACGTGCAACATTACTAATATTGCACGGCGTCGACAGAAATCGTGCATTATCATGATTTTTTGTATACCAAGTGACTTGTTCTCGATCAATGAAAACAAAACAATTTGTCACGAGGTATAACAATAAACAAACATTACATTTTGAGATTGGAACATCAATGATTTGTCAGCTAGAGACCTATGTTCACACGAGTTGAACATCAATGATTGCGAGGTTACAAATAAATCATGATGTTAAAAATGTGGAAAAAATCCCTGTCAGAAAAAACATGAAACCAGTATCAAACATATTTTACAAGTTCATGAAGATGATTATAAATTTTATTCACCTGTTATTCTGGTTGTTTTACAGGTAAATGGGGTGTTTGCTGGTCACACAGCCCTACAGGCTGCTTCACAGAATGGTCATATTGAGGTCATTAAAGCTCTTATCAAACACACTGTCGATATGGAAATTGAGGTACTGTCGCAAAAATATCTTCTCAACTTATTGGATTCATTTTTTTTCAAACTCCAAATTTTAAAACATTAAAGTTGAAAAACTTATTTAAGTGAATTGAATGTTTGCAACAAACTAAAAAATTATTGAATTGCAAACAAAAAGTTCTAGCAAATATATACATCGGAAAATTTCTGCTTGTGCCATTCTTTGGTCTGACTCTTAAATGATCCCGTAGCACTCATTAACTTTAACAATGGTTTGTTTTCTTGAATTGTTTTCTGTAGCAATTAATTTTATCACTTATTACCAGGATGTTGCTAAAAGAATATCACCTAAATAAAATCACCCTGTGGATATACTGTAAATTCCAAATGATTAAGGGTGCCTTCGGGCGTGTCTCATTGGTTTGCTTGTTGGACTGTTGATCCTCCTTCGATGTACTGCACGGGTTCAAGTCTCCCAGTGGACCTCAGGTATATGAGCGTCACCTGAGCTGACTCCGGCTATAGCTGGGGGTGGTTTTTACAAGGTTTCCTCTTGGTTTTCCACCGTATTCAGTAAGGTAGAGTAAGAAGTGGATAATCTGTCGTTATCTAAGTGGGATACCCTTGAGTACGACGTTAAACTCCAATCAAACAAACAAACAACAATTCTAAAGAAGAAGCAGGTTAATTTATTCAGAGGTTATAACTGTCAACTGTTCAAAGAAATCGTGCACCCTCTGGCTGAGGGCAGTATGCTTCAAAATACATTCCTGCTGTCAGCTGATGAGGCACATTGTTTTTTTCCAACAACACTTCACAGTATGGTTGTGTTGAGTTGTGTTGGTTCTTATTGTTGAAAGTACACACGTGATATAAGTGAACGTTGAGCATGTCATTAAACACCAATCAATCAATACTTTTCAAATAAATCCTGTTGTTTGTGATTACGTGTCAGGATAAGGATGGGGATAGAGCCGTGCATCATGCTGCTTTCGGAGATGAACCATTTGTGATTGAGTTACTTCAAAGAGGAGGTGCCGATCTGAACGCTAGAAATAAGCGACGTCAAACACCACTCCATATTGGTGTGAACAAAGGGCACATCAGTGTAGTGAAGACATTATTGGGTCTGAGCTGCCATCCTAGTTTACAGGTAGGTCACATCACAATCTTTGAGACAAAACTGACTCGGGTTTAAAGATTTTAAAAATCTGTATCAGAAACCTAAGACTTCAATACTGTATAAAAAACTTGTCATTTACATGTACAGCCGTGTTTTTCAGATTGTTCACATGTGTCCGAGAACTAAGTTGGATACTATACTTTTAATAATTGTTACAATTTTGTTGGTTGCTGCTGCAATATGGGTGAAATAACATTGTGTATGGCATTCACACCAAACCAGTAATTTGAAATTAATAAATAATTTCTGTAAGTCTTTGATGAAGTTTGCTATCATCTACAGGTTTAACAAAATACTTACTCTGAATGTAATCATTGATTGTTTATCTGTCTGTCTGTCTACATACATGTATATCTATTATTGGTGGTTGTTGGGAGCTTCCTGTGCCCTGGCACTCTCTGAGCTAAGGGGCAACACAAAGCTGATTTGTTGTGGTGTGATGCACCTGTAAATTTACATACTTTCTCTTGTTGTACCATGACAGTATTTTCCTTCACCGTCATAAGAGGGAAATAACCCTGTACTGTACGTCATGAAACCCTAATCAAACATTACAAACATCTATCTCCATACAGTTTGTTAAAAATATTCCTCTGGTAAATTCTGCAGTTATCTCCCTTATCCCATTGAGGAGTATTTACCAACCAAGGGCATGTAGTCAGGAGAAGCATTCTCAAATTGTTTCACCATTGTGTATTTAATGTGTTTGTTCATTGTCATGAAATTTGCTGCCTTTGAAAAATAGTTATATAATAGTGAAGAATAACCCCCTCATGACTCAAACTCTGACATGTCAACATCTTGGTAATATAGGCCCCTGATAAATATTGCAATTTTCATCGAACAAACAAATCATTGGATACCCGTGGCTAATCTCTTGGATGTTGTATTTTTGGTAGGATTCAGAAGGTGACACCCCACTCCACGATGCTATCAGTAAAAAGAGAGATGATATGTTGTCGTTGTTACTAGAGCACCAGGCTGATATCACAGTTACCAATAACAACGGCTTTAACGCCTTACATCACGCTGCTTTACGGGGAAATCCAAGGTAGGGCAATTGTTTTTCTTTTTTTCAGAATTTGGTTTTACTTTTGTTAAACAGTCGTGTGTGTCACTGTGTATTTTTGTTTTATACATTTAACAGAACCAAGACATTGATTATGCATTATTTATAGGTTAAAGGTCAATTATTATGATTCAGTACACATTTAATGGCGATAGTCCTGGCAAAGGTTTCCAAATAACATTTTATCACAATAAAATCCCTCCAGTAGTTTTCAAGATATTCTTCTTGGAAAATCGCGGAAGGTTGGAGGGAGCTTCAAGTTGCCCTGGTGCTCTCAGAGCTACGGGGCAACAAGAGGCTGTTGTGGCGTCCTGTGATTGTCTTGTATCTTGTCATTATTTGTTGCCAGTGGCGTCGGAGGTGGTTTCCTTCACCCAGTGGGCTTTTCTGAATAGATTCGCGGGCAGTTGGAAGGAGCTTCGTGTTGCCCTGGTGCTCTCAGAGCTAAGGTGCAACATGAAGCTGTTGTGGCGTCCTGTTATGTCCCGTGATTATCTTGTATCTTGTCATTGTTTGTTGCCAGTGTTGTCGGGGGTGGTTTCCTTAACCCATTGGGCTGGCACGCCATCATATGAGTGAAATAACCTTAAGTACGGTGTAAAACCCCAATCAAGCAAACAATCAAACTGATTAAATTCTTATATTCTAACTGAACTGCCAAGAAAAACAAAAACAAAATGTATAATTATATTCAGTGTGATCAATGCAAGAGAAAAGAGTGCATGTTTTTTACTTTACGTTGAATACAAATTGGAAAAAAAACATTTCTTAACCGTTTAAAGGTAAGTATTTTGCATTTTATTTGATTACATTAAATCTTTGAAATTTGTTTACAGGAGTTATACATTTGCTTGATAGTTTGCTTTTGAATTGTGCATAGAGATTTTTTATTGGAAATTGATCGATTGTTTTTAAACGCCCGATAAAAATAGGTTGTATAATGGTATGACCAACGTCCCTCCATACGGCGTCTGGCCGGATGGCCCCAATCTGTTTCCGGAGCAGAACTGGAAAAACTATAAGGCCTATCTTAATGAAACTTGGTAGACACATTCACCATCACCATCAATTGTAGTTGCGCCTATTGCTATTACAGATTCACCAATATTTAAAATTTTTATTATTTCTATGGATACAAAGTTGGACATTAAAAAACAGAAGTGAATTTTGTTTCTGGAGAAGAACTCAAAAACTATTGGGGCTAGCTTTATGAAACTTGGTAGATACATTAACCATCAACTGTAGTTGTGTTTTTGTTATTACTGATTCACCCATATTTATTCCATAGTTTGACATATTCCTGGTTAGCATGATTACCAAATGTCCATTAAGAGTCTATGCCACACCTGGAGGGCATACGTTGTAAGATGTTTTTACTCCTATGAACTGTCTATTAGTAATACACCTGTCATCTTTATGGGGAATTTACATGTATGGCTTTATTACTGGTGGTTGGGGCTCTCTGACCTAAGCAGCAACACAACGTCGATCTGGTGTGACGTTTAGCACTGTAAATAAGTACACTGTCTTATTCAGTGGCACCATGTTTGTACTGTGATTGTCTTGTATCTTGTCATTCATTGTTGCCAATGGGGCTGGGATGAGGGTGGATTCTTCCACCTATTGAGTGGGCATACCATCATGAAGGTAAAATAATCTTAAGTATGGCGTAATACTCCAAACAACCCTCTGGCTAAGGGAAGCCTGTTCCGAGCACAGTCATGCTGTCTTTACTTAACACAAGAGTAACATTAATTTTCCAACAGAGCAAAACACTGCCGTCTTTTAAGTGAAATACCCTTAAGCACGATGTTAAACACCTATCAATAAATCAATAACCAACCCAATCAAACAAACCTGACTCGAGACATGATTAATAGATCTGACAATGTTCTCTC
>JAUELC010007459.1:0-13406 GCA_031471745.1 Cryptochiton stelleri
CATACGTAATAGAGACATTTCAGTGTTTGGCTCTTTATGCTTTTCTTCGGCCAACGGTTTGATTGAGGTGTTTCGGGTGCCACCCAGAAAAGTCTCTAATGCGCTTGCTTTATCAATATGTAGAGCTGTATGGCTTTCAAGGATATACATTGTATTAGTATATCTGTATATGTATCATCATTGTTATCCACATGGAAAAACTGGGATGGGACTGTAATAATATTGATATGATATATGTGATTTTATCATATTTGTGGAAATAAATAAAAAAAATAAACAAAATTCAATGTTGGCACTGTAATGAAAATGTGCCAAATATTAGTGATTTTATACAGAGAGTTATGATGGTAAAAGAACGTATTTTAAGAGAGTATATATTATTCACGCTGATATAAGCCAATTAAACAGACATTAGAAACGCATAATGTATAATCCTAATGTATATTGTAGCATCGTCTTCGAAACAAGGAGTTGCCATCCATACGAAACGCGTTTTCATTTGGCCGGGAAAACATACGTTTGTCAAGGCAGCTAATCGCTATATTGTTGTGCTTCAAACCTTCTGATTTTCGTGTGAGTCTGATTTGCGAATTGTCTGCTACAGATTGACTTACGATCGTCTAGAGAATTGCTGTTAGAAACCAATGTTTGATACACAGACTGTATCCAAACACTTTACAATAACTGTCGCCATGCTACTGTTCCATAAGCAGAACATCAAAAAGCCTTTCTGTCACATGAAACAAAGTCTGTAAAGTCTCTATTGGATGATATGACTTTCCGTAAAACGAAACACTTCTTAAGTCTGACAGGGGTCGTGACTATTTACTAAACCAGAGGCAATGTTAACTAAGATGGGTATAGCCATTTGAAGAAAAAATAATCTGCTTGTATATATATCCAATTTTATTAAAATCACACGGTGGACTTGATTTGGGTTTCAATAACTGTTTATTCCAGACAATTTGATCTCCTGTGTAAAGTTTAATTTGTAGAGTATCATATCTTATCAACTTAGATGGCGGGATCGACACAGAATATTAGATAAACTTAGTTGTTGCCAGGTTTATTGTTTACTAATGAGCTACATTATTGTTCGTAACTATTCACAAATCCGATGATTGTTAACCTAATCTGTTACATAAAGAACGTTGCTTCTTTGAACCAGATATTTTCACGCAGCCCGAAAATGCTTACAAAACAAAGCAATATCTATAAACTGTTTCTTTGTCAGTAACCAATACAGTGAAACACCCTTGATTAATCAAGACCTGTTGTGGAAGGATTTTACACAAAGGCTTGCACTATCTATGAGTAACGTTTTTACCAGCCAATCCGTGATAACATAATCACCTTGGCTATTTCACTTTCCACATCCCGAAACACATGATCAATCTGTCACTAGTAATTGCTTTTGAGCTGTACTGGAAAAGACCAAAAAACAAACAAGGTCCAGAGAGCTGGATGATAAAAGTCAATTGAGATCCTTTTGCTAATATGAAAGGGCAAATCAAGTCGTTGTTGAACTGGTGTTAGATATTTTGTGTGATTCTTATTTTTTTGTTGAACGTCAATTAAATGGAGAAAATATGTGGTGGGCTGTTTACGCGAAGCTTTCTTTAGTTGTAAAACAACCCAAATTACTCCAAATTCACAACCTGGCACAAACAAAATTGACGACTTTACATAAACGGTTGCAGAATATTTTAATATCCATTAATATGTTTTATGTCCACTCGCACTTGTAAAGCAATTTGGCATTACCAGACAACCATATTGTATCTCCATCAACTAGAGGTTCAGCGGAAAACTAAAAATCACACAAAGTATTTTACATCGTTGTTATAAACAACTCGATTTGCTCTATCATATGAAAATGACTTTGTTTTTCGTATGTTTTCTTCGCTTTAACATATTCAGTAACGCCGAGGAATAATCTACTATTATTTATCACAACTGTTAACAAAAACAAGCATAGACTGTCCAATCCGTTATATAAAACACTATTGTTTTATCGTAATTTAATCGTGATTCGTCTGGACACTTCAACAATCTCAAGTTCAATCTCGATATAGTTCCCCTCATCATTTTAATTTCTTCCCCATAAGCTTTGAATAACATGCGATTGTCCTCACAGGAAACAAATACGATCATTGGCAACCCAATCTGTTACACAAAACGCTGTCGATGTCTTGGGCATCTCATTTCGCATCACATTAACATATTTGATTTTTTCCCTGATCACAAACCGTTTCTGAATAAGTGCGGACAATTCAGAATCACAAAAAAGGGAAATAACTGTCAGCTTTTGAGGTCGTTAAATTGTCTTGTTCACTGTAGACGGTTTTATACTCGCAGTTATTACGTGATTTCTAGTTTCTTGAAATGAGTGATAAAACCTTGGGACATAAATGGTTTGTTAAACAATACGCAATATTTGAAAACAAAAACGCACACAAATGAACATTTCGTCCATCCAAGTAACCAACATGTACAGCAGTTGATCAAGCGATCCGATGTTTGTGTTGATTTTGTTGTGATTGTACTGATTCCATTGTAAAGATTTAATATCTGAGGATGGCTGTGTAACACTAATAGATTATAATAATAATCCATTTAATTGTTTTCATCAAGTAAAAGTGTTATACATACTGTTCTCTCTCAAGACGGAAGCGATTTATTATTGTTTTTAGCTATCCACAAAGCCGAGCATTGATAACATAATCTGTCGAATCTGTCATTTGCCGCAACATGAAACATTTACCACATCTGTCATTGGCTATAAACTCATTCTTTGTTAGTAATATATACAGAGGATAGGCGAGGATTGAGGAAGACTTGAGCAAGATAAATTTACATAAAGGTTTGTGTCCAAGCCACTACTGAGATATCCCCTCCCCCTCCCTCTCACTATTTGCATAGCCGATCAAAGACAACATTACCCGTTACAAAAAGCAATCTTAAACAATGAACCTTCCACATAAAAAAAAACACTCGATAAATCTGTCACTTGCAATTTTCGTATTACCCTAACTGGAAAAGACAAACGACAAAAACAACTAACAATTCATCACCTTGATTATTCAGTAGAAGAGGGATGTAATTGCTTTGCAAGAGCAGCCGTTTTTGTCATTTTTTTTGACACAGCTGTTCCTTTATAATAGCCTTCCAGCTTGTCTCATACAATTGCCTTCTCTTAATGTTCAAATGTCTGGTCGAATTGTCATCACAATCATTATTTCAGCCTTTTTTTATCTCTCGTCAAATCTGTGATCTGTGAATAGTTGCATGTATTTACATTTCATCAAGCAAACTTACTTCACAAAACCCTTCAGACAAATGTGTTAAAAATTATACATATATTGCATGTTTGAGAATGGAACATCATGATTTGTCAGCTCGAGTCATTGTTGTTCAATGAGCGCGAAGCGCGAGTTTAACATCAATGGTCGAGAGCTGACAGATCATGATGTTCCATTCTCAAACATGCAATACCTGTTTTGTTACACCAAATGTAGGCGTACTTTGATTATTATCTTATTAATTTGTTACTTTGAGCAGCTCCTTGTCGCAAAGTTAGTAGACAGCCCAGCAGACGACAGCCGCATCAAAACAAACTATACCAAACAAAGGCGAGATAGTTTTACGGAGAGCAAAATAAATTTCATGTTCAACGCTCCAGCGTGCAACATTACTTTTGTTCCACGGCATCGAAAGAAAACGTGCAACGTCATGATTTGCTGTATACAACGTGACTGGATCTCGACCAATGTGAACAAAACAATTTGACGTGACGTATAACAAATCGCACTATTGAGAAAAGATAAAAACACAACAAGAAAGGTGTTTTATAATCAATGGAAGAGGTAGTTGTCTTTGTAATCATTTAGTGTAGCATTATGAAGCACGATTAGTCCTAACATTTAGTGATATCTTAAGGAATTCACAATAACCAGGAGACCAGGCTTTATGTTTGAATACGCTTTGCCTCTAAACATAACAATGACACTCTGGACGTTTAAGTCGATCAAAGTTTTCCGAGACTTGTCCTAAATCTTAAAGAGTCTTAACATTTCATCAGTCTCAATTTCGCCTGGATATATTTTCGATCAAGATCTTAAGTTATTCGATAGAAGTCATGGACAGCATGCTATTATTTGTCCAAACTTTTAACAGAGAAGACGAATGTCAATCGGTGTAGAAATCAATACGTGGTCCTTTTCGTTATTCGTTATAATCCAGGGACATCATGCTATTATTTGTCCAAATTTTTAACAGAGAAGACTAATGGTAATCCGTGTAGAATAGAAAACGTAGCCCTCGTGAAACACGAAATAATGCCTAAATACATTTATTGACGAACAAATGCATCCTATGTCAAAAAGCATGCTATTATTTGTCTCAACTGTTATCAAAAACGACGAATGACAATCGGTGTAGAATGGAAAACATGGCACTTGTGGTTTAAACACGATTGTCTGTTTGTGTGTTTGATAGGTGTTTTACTATGAAGTGTTTCGCTGGGTTCGAGAGTTAATGTTCCTCCAATGCTAATCAAATATAGCACGAATGTAAGTTATAAACATACTGCCTTCAACTAGAGGGCGTTTAAACACGAAGTAATGCCTAAATGCATTTTTTATTGACAAATAAAAAACAATCTGGCGAGGGTCTGAGAAAATTGAACAACCAATAGTTTGCGAAGATTTAGAAAAATGATATTTCTGAATGAATTTATCCCCTTGTATTCTCCAATATTTGAGCTCTTTAATAAGACGTTTAATATGCACGAAATATATGTAATTAATAATTGAGCAGTGTTTATTTAAAGCATTGCTGCATACCGTGCTGTCCATGTTTTGTTTGTTTGTTGCCGGTGAATTGTTTGGTCGTTTCCTTCACTACTATTAAGACGGGTTGTTATGCAAATCAAATAAACTTCAGTCAGCGTCAACACCATTGAAGGAAACAAATATATACCTTGACGTGACTGGCGACACACAATGAGATACAATATGCAATGACAAGAAGCACAGGATATAATGCATAGTGCAATGAGACAAGCGTGCAACTTAACAGTGCTTAACGTCACAAACAGATCACCTTCGTGTTGTGCCTTAGCAATTATAGCACCAGGACAACAGGAAGCTCCCTCAAACCGCTCGCCATTTAATTATGAAAATGTGTGACAATTTTAAAATAAGATTTGACACGCAATAGTTTAACTTAAAAATATGTGTAGTGTTTAACCGAAAGTCATGCCTGGTAAAATCTATATTGTTTAAACGAAAATATCCCTGTTCTCAAGGGAGCCTGTAGGTGGTATGTCCGGAAAACGTTTGATTGAGGTTATTGCCTGTGCGATTGTTTCAATGATCATGTCTTCACTGAACATTTTTTTTTAGAAACCAATCAATTATGTAAAGTAAAATTCTACTTCACTGAACAGTTTTTTTAGAAACCAATCAATTATGTAAAATAAAATTTTACGTGTTGGGCAACGTGCCGTTCCTTGCCAATCTGAGTTCGTCAGTGGTAATCAGTGGCCTGTGAGTCAGTAATCAATTTTGGGAAATTACAAATAGGTTGGGTTTGCCTGGATAAAGTTTCGTTCGTGATTTGAAGTTATTTTATCAGCTAGACATAACACGTTATTATTTGTCCAACTGTTAACAAACGATATCATTGACTGTTACATAAAAGACAATATTGTTAATGGCTTTCGGCATCACCAGGGTACCTGTCAGTGCTTAAGTCTGTATGCAAAGTTAAGAAAGACAAGAGTAAAAGGAAGAACTGCCAAGTTTTGCAATAGATAATTTGTCTTGACCACTTACATGTGATCATATTTCGCGGTTTAAGAGTGATTTGTCGTTTCATGAAATAAGCGATAAAAAGCCCTGCTCATGAAAGATTGTTACACAACACGCAATATTGGAAAAGACTGAGATAAAAAATAACTATATTTTTTTTATTTTGAAGTTGAAGTCAAAATATAGTTTTCTTCATCGTTCTCGACAGAAGAATTTGGTTTAATTTCATCAGTAAAGTATACCCGTTCTAGCAGACGCACTTGTCAGTCGTCAAAAAATCACTGATGGAGAAAAGAAATATTAATATCCACATTTACTTGATTCGATTGTACCTACAACGCAATTTAATATTCTGTACGGCCCCATCTGTGCACGACCTGTTAAATCTTATTTGCTTGACATATGGCTAGGTGAAGTGTATTGGTAAAACATATGGACACAAACAAAATAATAAGGCATTGTCATTAACCCTTTCTGCATCGAAAATTATGTTTCTGTGCAAAATAGATCGTTCAAATAACAACGCTATATTCTTTTTGAATTCTGGAATCTGCCCACTTGTAACATGATAGAAATAATGTCATTTGTCATTCCGCTTAAACAGTTTAAAGTGAATGGATAATAACTTCATATGTTACTTTTAAAGTTTCAATGTAATTTCAGAGATCGCTTCAAGTAATCGTCACACTTGAATTAAAGCTGGAGGCATATTACATCCATGGAATTTATCTAACTTCACAGTGGTTGCTTTTATCAATTCCATTGAAGAACAGAATCTCCATTCACACTACGTACTACAAAGAAAATTTGTTAAACAGATTAAACTACAGGCCAGTTAAGCCGTAAGACTTTTACAAAGAAAGTTATTTCCGTGGAATCAATCAAAGCAAAATCAAAATACAGAGACGAAACACAAAACATTGCAATTTTGTCTGACGCATTAATGATCTCTTTATACAGTTGTATACCTTTGATAATCAATGTCCCTCAACACACTGTACTACATTGGTTAATAACGTGTAATGGGAAACAATGCAGTCTGCGCAGTTATGCAACAAGTCACACAATACGTTTACTTTCGAATATCACTGCACAATATCAGCCCAGTTTCCATTATATGGGTAGTAAAGAAGCTTCTATGATATTGACATTTACAATCCACTATTATAAAGATTCAGGTGGGTAATTTTTGGCAAATGTTAAACTTAAGACTAAAATATAAGGCAAATTGTGTGTTTGGGAAATTGGCACTAGTCAATATTATATATGGTGTATAACACACTTGTATTAAGATAACAATAACGAATGCTGCATATAGTTTAGTACGCACTCATAATGTTTTACCAATGGATTGGAACGAAAAAGGCAAACTTCTTCATCTAAAAATTAAAACCGTATTCGGAGCGGTTCTTTTCTGTACAAACAACAGCGACGAGACGGCGGGAGATACTTGTATTATTTCGTCTGTGTGACCAATTCATCCTATACACAAGATTTGAGCGGTTGACGGGAGCTTCCTGTTGCCCTGGTGCTCTCAAATCTAAGCCGATCTGTTGTGTCGTCCTGTTATGTCCTGTGGTTGTCTTGTACATTGTCATTGGTTTGTTGCCAGTTGCGTCGGGGGTAATTTCCTTTACCCATTGGGTTGGCACGCCGTCATGTGAGTGGAATAACCTTAAATACGGCTTAAAACCCAAACAAACAATCAAACGCAAGACTTGACTGGCCACAGCTTATAAGTTCGGATCAGATGGATTACGACTGGGAACAAACAAGGACAATTGATTAAGTGGGTAGGTAATTTGCATGGTTTAGCTGTAAGTGGATAATACTGGCTCAACTCAGGACTTCGGTAGACAGTTTGGAACGATGATCCTAATAAATCAGCTATGATGTATCTGGGATATAATATAGAGGGATTAGAAACTGGGCTGTTTTCACGCAAACTCTCAGCCTCGGCGAGATTCCGCGTGACTCCCGCCAGTAACGTCAACAGCTTGTTCCGACTGGGTACTGTGTACGTACTTGTTTTCAAATTCTATACCATTTCCATCGTGTAAAAGAGAAGATACACTTAAAAGGGCAACTGAAACAGGTTAGTAGCATATTTATCCATGAAATACGAACAAAAGGTCGGGTTTGGTGAGGGTTTTAGAGCTAGTGTGGCATAAATTTAGGCGACTCATCTGCCCAGCAATGCGACAAGAAATCTAACATGGCGGTACCGAAATTTGCTTGGTGTAATGAAAGTAACCGGTTTTGTAAACGCCAATGCTATGAACCAACCACATGAGTAAGTTAATTGGATACGTATTTCTTTCGAATGCAGATTGTTTTAACTAACCGGCATTATGAAATGATTACAAACGACGTGGTTTCATAAAAAATTAGTCTTAAAACTTAGTGATTTTTTGTATAATGTGTTTTTGGCGAAATTGATCAAAATAAATGAAGGTCAATTTGTAACACTAATAGGCTCTAACCTTTACGGTATTTTCCATTATTTTTTTGTGGAACTGACCGTAAACTTTCCTAACTTTCCTTTACACCGCATATTGTACACTAAAGGTTAATATATTTCGGCTAGCAACTCCTGACAATTCGTGTTTTCTCTGCACTCTGATGTCTGACCAACTCGTCCACAGACATAGTTGAGGGTCCCGTTTTCGTTACCTATCGGATTTTGTTTTTTGGGAGCACAGTTTGTTTGGTGTAATTGTGATAAAACAATATAACCGAAGAGACACAAACCGGGGGGGGTAACTGAAGAAATCTTACTTTATTTTTGAAACCGGCATACTTCACTATATATCACCTGATGTTTAAACTGATTTCCTCTAATATCAGCGAACCACTGTAGGCCTTATTTTATAACAAACTGACATATATAATTTATTTAGTGTTGGAAGCAGGAGGTCTTGCAATAATCCTTTGAGTTAATTAAATTTTTATCAAACTGTAAAAGTTATTTTTTTGTTAATTCCACCCCCTGATTTGTAGGTTATGTGAAAATTATAACAAAAAAAGGATAACAAAAACTTGAAAATTCTGCAATAATATTAAAATGAGAAGATAATTTGTTCATCTAGGATATAATCTGCCATACTGTAGTTTTAACCGTTCATGTTGTACAGGATAATTAGTCACCTTGCCGTTTACAAAAAAATATAGGCCTATCTATAATATATAGGAAAATATTAAATGAGTCATTCAAGACGATATCAGATTGGAGGCTATCCTAGGCCATGTTTCCCCAATAGCTGGAATTTCTCCCTCCCTGATCATAAGGTTATAGATCACTTTGAAATCATGCCGATTGGAAAAACACCAATTATACCTTAAGAACACGAAACAGGATTCGTCCTAGCAGCTAGAACCCCGGTATCGCTGTTACATAACAGCTTTAATTTTTATTTGGTATTTATAGTCTTTATTGGTTTAGGTTTCCTTCTCATATTCCTATTAATCTGCTTATGAGAGTATAATATTAAATAGGCATTTCATGTGAACCAATTTCCTGTGAGTGTGGTGCATGTTCTTAATATGTTTTTTTATCCTACCAATAACTTGATATAAATAGTTATTGCCTTTGCTTGAGTCGCCTATAGGTTACCCATCGCAACTCGAGACTAACTGTAACATCAATCCAAAAACTTGGATGTATTGATATGCTACATCGTGCCTTAAAATTCCTATTAGTTACTTGTAGTTCCATGATAAAACCTGTATATTTCAAATTTTTAATTAATATTTATTGTGTACCTTTCTCTTTACAGAAAATGCCCCTTAAGCGTCAAGGCAGAGGAAAGCGGTCCATCGGACCTCGGACGAAGAAAAGGAGAAAAAAAACTGATAACAGGCCAGTGTTAAGAGAATCAGATGACACTCCATTGCAGGAGGAAGCTGACCATTTTTTGTCATGTGCAGACTTTTTTCTTTCCACTTGTCTCAGTAATAACACCCAGAGTATGAAAGAAAATGAAGATCTTCAGTTATGTGACAGTGAAGGGCAACATGCTGAACAATTTTTCTTAGTGGCTGACAAGATAATTCAGTTGTCACCTACTGATGATTCAGAGGCTCTGTATTATGAGAGAATGCTATCATCACATAGATACAGAACTTTGAAAACATCAGTTACTGCCCTGGCGGCTTATATTCAGACAGAAACCGGTTTTGTGATGCACCCCACCAATACCATTACATTTGTACAGTTATATGACTCAGATAACCCTGGTGTTAAGTGTGTGGTAAAAATTGATCCGAAGACATTTTTGGCTGATGTTATTGTTCATCGACAATACTTGAAATCATCTCACAAACTCTGGAACATTGTACCCAATTTTTTTTACAACAGTGAGAATGTAGTTCATTTATTGAAACATGTTGCAAACTTTGGCGTTTGTTGTGGAAATCCGGATTTTACATCAATCAGTCCTGGTGTGTCGGCTATAAAAGAACAAGATTTTGGTGCTATCTGTGAAAATACATCATACGCGACAACATATCGACATATTGGCTGTGAGTTATTGGTTTCCGGTATCCGCTGTTCAAAATGTATGGATGACAGAGGAGCCTTAAGGAAAAAGAAGTCCTTGGAAAACAAAAGACTTACCAATCCCACCAAATGTACTGTTGATCTGATTTCTTACAAAACACCACACTCCAAGATGTCCAAACAACAGCTGTGTGATAAATTGAATGCCCTACAAAACAAACGCTACAAACTTACTAGTGAAGTTGCCTCTCTTAGAAGAAAGGTACAGAAGGCAATTCAAGCATGTGTCAAGCTGAATGACAGTACTAGTTGTGATGTTAACAAGATGGTTCGAGAGTGTAGCCAAAATGTTGTTGCTGACTTCCCTGAAGAAAATTCATTTGAAAGACTATTCTGGGAAGAACAAGTCCAATTCAACAGATGCAAGAAACCAAATGCAATGCGATGGCATCCCATGATAATAAAGTGGTGTTTGCAAATTAAAGGACGGTCAACAAAAGCGTATGAAACTTTACGTGATATAGGTTTTCTGAAATTACCCAGTTCAAGGACTTTGTTCAACTATTCAAATTTCTTACAGGCAAAATGTGGAATTAGTCCAGATGTTATCAAACATTTGAAAGAAGAATGTGAGGCTAAGCTATTGTTTGAAACTGATTGGAAAACCTACACAGGACTGCTTCAGGATGAAATAAAAATTAAACAGGACCTTGTGTATGATAAAAAGTCTGGTGAACTTATCGGGTTTGTGGACTTGGACAAGACTGGAAATCAATTGATAGAACTTGAAAAAGGACTTGGAAATGAAGGTCATACATTAGCAAAGAGTATGCTAGTGGTAATGGTTAGGGGAATAGCTTGTGATTTGAAATATCCATTGGCTTGCTTTGCGACAGATGGAATAACCGCCGATTTCTTGTATTCCATCATTTACAAGTCCATTCGAGCTCTAGAAACCCATGTTGGTCTTAAAGTTGTATTTGTAACCTGTGATGGCGCTTCAGCAAACCGAAAGTTTTTTTCTCTGCATGGCACAGATGCTACATATTGTACACCAAATCCTTATGCCCCAGAGAGAAATATTTATTTTATTTCGGATGTACCCCACCTCATTAAGACTTGCCGAAATTGCTTCGCTAATTCTGACAGTCACTCAAAGACACGAAATCTCTGGAATTCTGGGAAACGCATTTCATGGATGCATGTGGTGGATTTATACAAAAAACATGTGGAATCTGAACTGTACGTCCATTGTCCGAAATTAACCAGACAACACGTTGACCTGGATGCACACTCGAAGATGAATGTCAGCCTTGCTGCTCAGGTTTTCAGCAAAACAGTAGCAAGTGCTTTAGAACATCTGTATGGAGATGATGTTTCAGAGACAGTGACTTTCATTCGTAATATGGATAAATTCTTTGACTGTCTCAATACAAGAAATTTGTTGGAAGGAAATCAGAAACGGAATAACAATTTAAATCAATACAGGTCAGCTGATGATGAGCGACTTCTTTGGTTAGAGAAAGACTTCCTACAATACTTTGAGGACTGGAAAGTAAGTGTAGCAAATAGATCAGGTGACTTCTCCCATAAAGCCAGAGAACAGATGCTACTGAGTCGACAAACACTCCAAGGCTTGCAGATTACAGTTCATTCTGTTGTTGAGTTGACCAGATTTCTACTCGGACAAGGAGTTCCATTTATTCGCACTTGTGTTTTCAATCAAGACTCTCTAGAACAAATGTTCGGACACTGTCGGCACATGGGTGGTTCACAGGAAAATCCTAGGGTGTATGATGTACGACACTCTCTGAACAGGCTACGTTCAATGGGTTCCACTGCTTTAACCGTAAAGAGAGGAAACACAAAAAGTTTCACCGATCAAAAAATTGTAGATCATACCCCCTTAAGGAAAAGACATAAGACAACGTAGAGTTTCATTTGACTATTTCTATTATTATCGGTTCGTTGATTTGACCAAGTCTTACATTTGCATCAATTTGCAGTTCCTTTGCCATCTGGAAGCAGTTTCCTAATCTTGTAATACATATGTGTCATTATTGCATAACTGTAAATAATTATCATGGTCATTATCTCAATTATGAGTATACATTAAAATGTTTGTCTAGAATGGTTTTCTTTGTGTATTTGTGTCTAAACAATTAATATTAGTCAACAGTGCTGTATCTTAAAGTGGAAGAAAACCTAAAAAGTAAAGTGAGGAAAAGGAATATAATATATTCTAGTTACCAAAAATAGTGCTTAGTTCATATGGTCTACACTGCTGATCGTCATTTAAGTGAATTACCCTTGAGCACAGCGTTCCACACCAATCAATCTTTTATAATAACATCAGGAAGCTCTCTGGCTAAGGGCAGCTTGTTCCAACCGCAATCGTGCTGACTTTACTTAGAACTGGAGAAAAATTATTTTCCAACAGAGCAAAAAACTTCACATTTTAGTTGTGTTGGTATTACTGTTGGAGTACATTGCCCTCATATAAATGAAATACCCTTGAGTATGGCGTTAAACACCAATCAATCAACCCTGATGACTCTACATGTTGTAAATCACCTAAAATTTCAACCACTTATCACCGTCACCGTTTTGCAAGTTGTGAATGTACATGTATTATAGCATGTAAACAAACACATTGTATATTTTCTGTAACATTCTGATTCTCCTTAACTGCGAAATTGTCATCCGACTACTAGATATTATTTCCAAGTCCTTCGTATCTCTTTCAAAGTATGGTAGTAATTTTATGGTTGAGATTTTAAGTGATTTAGGGTATATAAATATAATTATATTCACTTAAAAATAAATTATGATCACAGATTATTGTTTTGATTGGGGTGTTATGCTGAACGTAAGGTTATTCCATTCATGACTGCATGCCAGCCCGCGGGTGGTTGGTGGGAGCTTCGTGTTGCCCTGGTGCTCTCATAGCTAAAGGGCAACAATAAGCTGTTGTGGCGTTCTGTTATGTTCTGTGATTGTCTTGTATCTTGTCATTGATTGTTGCCAGTGGCATCGGGGGTGGTTTCCTTCACCCATTGGGCTGGCACGCCGTCATATAAGTGAAATAACCTTAA
>JAUELC010007680.1:0-13402 GCA_031471745.1 Cryptochiton stelleri
GTTTTCAGCATACAGATTTTACAGGTATTTATCATACGGATCTTACAGTTATTCAGCATACCGATCTTACAGGTATTCAACATACCGATCTTACAGGTGTTCAGCATACCGATCATACAGGTCTTTAGGATACCGATGTTACAGGTATTCAGCATACCCATCTTACAGGTATTCAGTATACCGATCATACAGGTCTTTAGCATACCGATCTTACAGGTGTTCAGCATACCGATCATACAGGTCTTTAGCATACCGATGTTACAGATATTCAGCATACCCATCTTACAGGTATTCAGCATACCGATCATACAGGTCTTTAGCATACCGATGTTACGGGTATTCAGTATACGGATCTTACAGGTATTTAGCTTACCGATCTTACTGATATTCAGCATACCGATCTTACTGGTATTCGGTATACGAATCTTACAGGTATTCGGCATACCGATCTTACAGGTACCCAGCATACCGATCATGCAGGTAATCAGCAGACCGATCTTATTGGTATTCAGAATACCGACCATACAAGTATTCAGCATACGGATGTAACAGCTATTCAGCATGCCGATCTTACTAGTTTTCAACGTATCGATCTTACTAGTCTTCAGCACACCGATATTACAGCTATTCAGCATACCGATCTTACTGGTTTTCAGCGTATCGATCTTACTGGTATTCAGCACACCGATCTTACCGGCATTCAGTATACGGATCTTACCAGCATTCAGCGTACGGATCGTACAGGTATTCAGCATACCGATCTTACAGTTATCCAGCATGCCGATCTTACCGGGTATTCAGCATACCGATCTTACAGGTATTCAGCATACCGATCCTGCAGGTTGTCAGCATACCGATCTTACAGGTATGCAGCATACGGATCTTACAGGTATTCTTCATACCGATCTTACTTGTATTCGGCATACCGATCCTACAGGTATTCAGCATACCGATCTTATTGGTATTCAGCATACGGATCTTACTGGTATTCAGCATACCGGTTTTACTGGTATTCAGCATACTGGTCTTACTGGTATTAAGCATACGGATCTTCCGGGTATTCCGCATACCGATCTTACGCGCATTCAGCATACCGATCTGACAGGTGTTCAGCATACCGATCCTATTGGTATTCAGCATACCGATCTTTTTGAAATACATTATACTGATCTTACTGGTTTTCAGCATACCGATCTTACTTGTATTCGGCATACCTATCCTACAGGTATTCAGCATACCGATCTTATTGGTATTCAGCATACGGATCTTACTGGTATTCAGCATACCGATCTTACTGGCATTCAGCATACCGATCTTACAGGTATTCAGTATACCGATCTTACAGCTATTCAGCATACCGATTTATCTGGTTTTCAGCATACCGATCTAACTGGTATTCAGCACACCGATCTTAGAGGTAATCCCCTTCCGGATTTAACCGGTTTTTAGCATTTTTTTTGATTTGCATGTCTTCAACGACACCACGTCAAGTTTAACAATCTCTACCATCGGCTCACTCACATTCACCTCTGTGGTGGGCTCACGCGACTTTTTGGTCACATGATATAAATTTGGAAACGGCATTTGAAAAAAAAACATGTTATTGACATATCCTACCGGCAGGTTTACAATTAAATCGGCCTTCCGTTGGCTTAAATAAATCGAAGCCTCTCTCTGTTTATCTTTTAACACTACGTTTTTATCGTAGGTATGCACAGATTCGGTTGTTGCTGTTGCTGTATGTAGTAACATCCAATGACGTCAGTGTTAATATCGCTGTGTAAAATGTCCAAAATAAATAGTCCATTTGCTTTTATTGTTAAAAATTACGGGTATTGTTATAAATTCAGATAATTGTTCCTTTTTTCACTTGGTTGTCCTTTTCTGTATTAAATACAAGTTGTTGAACAGTTCAAAAAGGTTATTTTAAATTTCGTTCAGATTTTTTACAAAACTTGAGCCGATCGAAGAGGTGTATTGGAGAGAAACGAACGACAACTCTTGCCTGGAGAGTGCAAGTTTACTCGCACGAATTTTTATTATGAATGTTAAAGATATAGAAACTACAGTAAACCAAAATTTGAAATATAAATTGTACTGACCTGCATTTAGAAAACGCCCCAATGACATTACATGAGTTAAACTGGCTAAATAATCAGCAAAAGCGTAGATCAAATGACCAGAGCCAGGAATCAGTCCAAAAAATGTCTGCTTTGAAAGATCCACACCTGGGGTAAATACATTGACAAAGTATCATTTGTTTGTTTGATTATGGTTGTACGCCCTATCAAAGTTCATTTCACTCTTATTACGGCCCAGACAACAGAATCTCTACACATCGAGACAATCATGGGATGCAATTAATAGATAGTAATCAATATACACTTACACTTAGGTTATATGTGTGCGCTTACACGAAGCCTGAACTAAAATTACTGTACAATAAGACTGGTCAGTCGTAGTATTCATACCACTTTACACAAAATATAAGTGCCAAACAACTACGTCCATTTGAAATCAACATTATAAATGTAAGCAATTAAATACCAGCAGACCCAAACTAAGTCAACCCGGGTCTATGGCACTCACCGCATTTGTGACACCAGCCCAATGCGTGACGTAAACCACCATAAACAATCACAGGATACAAACTATACCAAAATAGAAGGCATTGACAGGGCGCAAATCATGTCGCAATGAGAGTAAGCGTGCAAATTTACAGAGCACCACAACAGTTCGGCTTTGTGGGACACATTATGATCAAAAGACTATTATAGCGAACACAGTATTAAGTGTTTATGCTCTGGGGTCCATGTAGCATTTGAACTTGACATTCTATTTATCAGATCGGAATACTGCATTCGTGAACAATCATATTGAGCTTCAATAGATAATATATATAGATTTACCCAAATAGTATACAAACATTTTTAACGCAAGGGTTACAATTGATGGACGACATGCCTAGTCAATAGAGATTTAATTAAGTTGCGTCTTACTTGCTGAAGATATGACTTCTTGATCAAAAATCTGTATAAGTCTCTCCAAAGAAACAGTATCCCCTCCGATTTCAAAACTTTTCTTTATGTTGTCTTTCGTTCCTGTTCCAAATTGATCTCTTCCCAAAATAACCTTTTGGTTCTCCAAGCATTCATTTGCTTCGTATATTTTCACAAGGTCGCGTACGCTTTGGTTTTTTTTAACTCCATTCTCCTCTAAATGTGGAAGGTCTAATTTCTGCACACGGCCTAGAAACAGACTGGTGTAGTTCGATATGGCAGCTATGACGTCTTTCTGCGTATCAGGGTCTTCTGTTTTCTCCCAAATCTTCTCAACGTTTTGGACGAAACCCAAATATTCCTTGTCCATCTGCACGCTGCGTGTCCAAGACGAAATAGAGGATAAACACTTTGTTGAGACTGGTTTGACTGATGTCGACGTTAAACAGAGGTTCTGTGAAAAAAAACAATTGTTGTGATAAAAATCTGACTTCGTATAAAGATGGCCCTGATTGTGTAAACCTCTACGAAACTGTCATGGGCAGCAAACGCATTCACAGGAGTATCTGAAAATAGGAAACCGTTAAATGTAAACTTATATATTGTAACACTTTCAGACTTAAACTTCTAGATCATCTTACATTTTGGAAACATGCTATGACTCACTTACCCAACGTGTGTTGACTCACCAATGTTACCCAATGTTAGTTATTTGTTAGGTAGAGCAAGGGTTTGAGAAGAACAACTTGATATAAATAAGTATATAATAATTAAAACATTAACATTTATGTAAAACCTGTTCTCACTCAGTAGCAATCAAGTAAAGTGGCTGTCTTCATTTTCTAAATCTAATATTTCGCCTTTTAATTAAAAGTGTTCCTCAATATCAAAATCCTTTTCACGGGAATTAGGTACGGATTTGTGTATTGTGCCGTTCTAGAGGTATAACACACGAGCAGAACGCGGATATGCCATTTAACTGAAGTATCGATTTATCAAAATGTGAAATTTAACAAGACAAGGCTCGGATCCACAAGTCTGTGTTTCTGTTCAAATTTTAAAACATAAACTGTAACGTTACATCTTGATACGAGCCTATACATCAGATCTTCTACACCAACTGTCTATCGAAAAGTTTATAACTAACCATCTGATCGGACAGGACAGTTTAAATAAAGGAGGCAAAAATGCGACTGGTCAGAGCATACCTAGTAACAACGCCTAATAATAACTAAGTTTGCGGATGTTTAGCGTAAGACCAACCCGTTTCCGTTCATCAATACGACATATGAAAATCTTAACACATTCATCAGTATATATTGATACGCGGATTCATACAGTGTGCACCGCGGTTTTTACATCACTATTCCTATAATCGTGATACAAAATTGCTGTCTATCCTTTAATTAAATCGAGAATAGGTTTAGGCGTTCCGCGAATTGATTCTTGATTGGAAGATCCCCGTATTTTCTTACCGTGCTTATAAGCACGTCTTCCCGGTGAAAGGCTGATGTAGACACAAGTGTGTAATTACCCTTGTCACGCTTACTGCTGTTTGGCGGTCAGACAGAAAGTTTCAAGTGAAATAGCGAAAACGAATAGACTAATCAAACACATGTACCACTTTTCAACACTTTTGATTGTCTATCTGAGCTGTGATATTAAATTTCTGCCTTGCCGGAGTATCATGATAAACAGCAGAGAAAAAGATCATTTTTCTTCTCGAGCAAAAGCTCCAATTACGCTTACTCTTGATTGTCTATCTGAGCGGTGATATTCAATTTCTGCCCTACTTAGTTTACTTAGTTAAATAAAAGTTCCATGTCCTCAACATCGTCTGTGCTGGTTGTGTGCTGAGGATCATGACACCATGGCTCACCCTCGACCTGTGTCTTGCCGATAACTTCAGCTAGAAGAGCTATCTCCTCCGTGTTTGACCAGAAATATGGTGCGAACAGGGGAGGAACAAAGTTTCACTTCGGGGCTCGCCTGTTCCCGAGATGATGTCATAAACATGGTCTTTCATTTCCTCATGATTTGTCAGCTGAGGAAAAACGCTGTTTTTGTGTTGGTGGAAATCGGATTCATTAATAAATAAATTACTGTGTTTCGTCAATTTATTGCACCTGCACACTTACATGCAATTGGATACTTGATACACTGGACAGGTTGTTTCAATCCTTTTATGTGAATACAAAATATTGGTCAGTTCAAACTCAACCTAGGTCTCTGAGAGAAATACTATGTTGCTTCAGTTACAGATAATATGTGGACAATACGCCCAGCCCCCTTGGCAAATTTAGGGGGGGTGGGGACTAAGTTATTATCTGCCTCACGCAGTAGTACGATAATTTAACTGGTATAAGCTAATGTCCCTCCGGTTTTAGATACAGCTGGGGACGACTCAGAGCTTACAGTTCCTCGCCTGAAATGACCGACAGACCGCTCGACAACGCACCGTCATGGTACTTCACATTAATTAATTATATGATATACATCTAGTTAATTTAAACTCTATTAACACCAAGTTGATTTGCACTCAGAATCAGTTTATGGTTCGTTTAAAAGTACTTTGTTAACAAAAAACAGTGTTATCGTTTATACATTAGTTCAAATCATAGTGTGCGAATATCAGTTTATAAAATATTGTTATCAGTCTTTATATTATATTGTTATTAATGTATGTATTGTATTATGTTTTAGACCGCAAGCAATTATTTCAAGCCGTTCTGTAGATTCATTTATCTCAAAGGTTGATTGATGTTAGATGCATCCTGTACAAAACAACATTACTTTTTCATCATCTTTAAGTAACTGATATTGTCTGTGGAAATAGAGTTCGTCTATTGTTTGTTATCCAATTTTGTACGGTTGCGAATACATTTGTATGCTACTCAACAATTTTTGTTTTCATATCACAATACTATTGTACATCTATCGTATGTTACACTAAATAGTATCATTAGAAAGCGCGCAGTCCATTGATCTAGCGTCAGACTAACCCGTTTCCTTAGGAAGTGCGCAGTCCATTGGTCTAGCGTCAGCCTAACCCGTTTCCGCTTATTGATTTACACTTAGTTTTATTTCTCCTACCATGATACTCATCTGCTTTGGAACCTCCCCAGGTATACACTCCGTCTTATACAATATGTATGTACCAAGTGCATGTACGTGCGGATAGTTAAAAGGATTGTAGAATTCACAGTGCTCATTCACATTCTTATTCCCAATCGCCTAGCCGGTAACTTCCTTCCCCTTCGATTTACGGCTTTTGTGTATTGAGTGGCAATTTTTCAGGCCTTTTGCGCCATATTTGGCGCTAGGGGCAAAACTTGCATACACATGAGATAAACGTATCCTATATGACACCAGGTGCATACCACGCACACCAATACAAATCAACATAGAGCATACACATATAAGTTGTAATCAATATTTTATTTAATCAGGATAATGCAGGAAAAGGGTATACGATGACCCGCGCATTGATTAGTGGACCCTGGACGGAAGACATATCTATTTTTTCTCTGAAGTTTAGAAATATATTAAATGTTGAACTTCATAACCTCCACATAAAGATATTGATCTTTTTTATTTTAATCCTCCAGAATATTTTTACTTATAAGCTTAACATTTCTCGAATTAGCTAATAAATAAATTACTATATTTCGTAAATGTATATCGCCTGTATAATTAAATGAATTGGTTATGTTTAAATTTGGCTTATTCTATATTTTTTTTGTATAAAGCTCCTCACTTGTGAGTAAATGAGACAGGGGCTAGTTGATACACTCTGTATGTTGTTACAAGCCCTTTAAATGAAAATAAATATTCGTCAGTTAGGCAAGATGGTATGTGCTGTGGACAAATGTTCGAGATAAGGATTAAAGGGATTATCTCTCGTCTAGGCTCACTGTCTGCCGGTCGTTACCACAAGCCAATCCACAAAAACTGATCAATTGAGGTGGACAAAAGCGAGAGGCGTATATCACAGATGACTTTAGTGAAAGTGACAGTCTAAAGTGTGTATTCAGTCAGTGCTTTAGAACTAACAATAATACCAACAACAATGATCCCCCCTGCAGAACACCCTCTGGCAGCATTAACAAAAGTAATCAACGGTGCTGACGTCGTTCAGAATTTAGAGTGATTTTAAGGCAGGTTTTACAAAAATTATAATTGAAAAAATGCAAGAAATCTATTTAACTTAATTTTCCCTTTTCCGTCAATTATAAAACAAAAACATGTACTATATTAAATATGCGGAAATAATCTTTTAAAAAAAATGTAGTTCAGTCACTCACCTACGTTTTTGCTGCTTTCTCCGCTTTCATTTTCGTCATTTTTAAAAAGGGAAAATCCTTTATTTCTATTTGTACTAAGTTTTTGAAATTTGGCATACATGATCTATAAATCATTACATGACAAAAAACTCACAGTTTTTTCATATTCATTTTCGTCTTAAAGTCATAATTGAGTGCATTTGTTTATGACAGCGTATGATATTTTCCATATATTTTTTATAAAATATACAAAAACTAACTAAAATTAAAAAAAAAAACTATTACTGTATTTTAGTTTAAATTCATATCTACCAAGACGTGAAGAAAGATTTTAAAAATCATTACGCATTTAAGAGAATTTAAAGTTAGAAACTAAGGGAAATTTCTTAAAATTATTTCACGTTTTTCCTCATGCTGGCAATTATAAATAACTTGAAATATAATATAGCACATGATTGTGAATCTTTAAGTCCTTCTCTTTCTAAATATATGCTATATGGTTATTATACTTATAATGTGGAAATAGTTGCAAAATCGACAATAATACAAGGGTCGCATATTTTACTACTGACTAGCGGTATTGTCCTTAATTCCCTGCTTCACTGAGTAGTACGGTAACTTACCTGCTAACATCACTCTGGCTTAAGGTCTTGCTGGACTCCTTGGGCTAAACAAATGGACGAAAAAATTGTATGACTGAAAACTCAAACTATATGCTAGTGAAAAAATTAATTCGAAATTCTGATTAAGAACAGTCAAATTTAAGACTATAATTTAGTTTTCCATGAGCTTGTTTAAGTCGTTGACAGGGTGTTGGAGATTAATAGGATTAGTGTGCGGGTGAAGCTCCCCGCTGGCTTCAACAATGCTGTAGTTCATCTATTAAACTAAGTCTATAATCAATCAAGTCAGGCTGGTAAATGTGTATTACACCTTAACTGTTATTCAATCCATAGGTAACTCAATCAGGTTTGCAAAGTCAAATGTAGACCGGTTGTATTGTATAATATGCATTAAATCTTACTCTTTTTAACAATTCACAATCGCAAACTTTACAATTATACAGGTTTAAGCATAGCACATCAAATTATCATCATAAAAAGTAACCTTTGTGGGTGTATCGAGATATATTGAAAGGAAGGTGCTATGTTTACAGGCCATACTTAAATTGACATTTTCTGCCACTTCAGATTTTGGCTGATTCTACAAAGAAACCGGTTTATGTCTCGAAAACTGTGAATCGTAGAATCTTCAAATGTATTGCATTTGAAAGAGCACAATGTGAGCAAAAAATCTGTTGCCTCAGTTTTTGTATGTTCGATCTAGAATTTTTTAATGTGTTCCGAAAGATTTATTTTGTGATTTTATAGGATTTCCTACGGTTGGACAGACACAAAGTTCTACTGCAATCGTTTTAAGAAAAATTGCGAAAAAATGAGGCACAGTTTTTTCAGTTCAAGGTCTATTCTATTAGAAAAACTAATTCATTTGGTGTTATAGTTATTGTACTTTGTGAAATAAACCACTAAAAATGCACTCTATTTTCTATGCATATGGAATCAATTTGCAATAATTCTACAAATAATTATCGGATCTTCGCTACATTCACATATTTATAATCCTGTGTATCTCAGCTTTTTAAAAATATTTACATATATATAGTTCAGATCTATATTCTTGGTTAAAATTAAAATTCTTGAAAATTTGTTTTTTTTTTCTCAAAATCGTCCCAGGGGTCCTGTAAGGCCTTTAGGGCACTCTAACCGTCAAACGCTAACAATTTGAGATGTTTTTTTTAAATTTCAAATTCGTAAAATTGATATACTGATCTTTGTCCCAGAGCAGATCCGATAACACTGTTTGAATTGGAAGATCTTCTTAATCTTTCTTTGGAGCCTGGTATGATTATTTTTCTTAAATGAGAATCACATTTTAAGAAAAGTTTTAAGAAAAAGTATCTTAACTGAGAAAATCCTTTTCTTACATTTTCTTATATTGTCTTATTGGTATGCGGGATAATAACCCATCTCATTAAGAAATAAATTCTTAATAGAGAGTATTTTTTTTTACATCAGAATTTTTTCCTTTTTTTTCTTACTATTTCTATGACTACATAATTTCAAACAGTTGCATTTTGACATTCAATTAACACGGGTAAGCTACCTGGAGCGGATTTAACGGGCTACTCGGATACATCCGCTGTGCATGTATCAACAGTTTCCATTTATGTTGTATTGAAAATGATAGTTAGAACTATATTTAGATTATATAAACGATGTAAAACATTTTAATGTAACTTATTTCTTTCCTGTTTATTTCTTTTTCAGATTTTGTTGGAAGAGACTTGTCAGTTAGTATGAAGATATCCTTTTAATTTCGATTTGAAGAGGGATGTACTTTTAATAGTACCGTACTTACTTAATAGGCAATTTATTCCACTATCTTTGTCCAATACATTCTACCGATAAATTGGTCTGAGCAAGTCATTGTTGCTGTTTCTTGACTGGCCTTAGATTATGTCAGATTGCAAGGTAAACAAAATATGAGAAGATGTGGATGAGGAACACATTTGTAGACAATAATGAGAGATGAATGTAAACTGAGTTGAGGATAACGAAGTGAATTCAGCTGTTCAAAGAGTGAATATGTATGTTCGAGTTTTCGAGTTATAACTCGAATTGCACACTTATGTAGAAGATTGAGTGGTTGAAGATGAGTGGTGTAGGTATGGTCAAACAAACTGCTGTAATCTGAGTTGAGAAAAACACAGTTATTCAGCTGTTCAAAGAGTGGATCTGTATGTTCGAGTTTTCGAGGGAGAGAGTTACAACTCGAATTGCACGCCTCTTTGGAAGGTTGAGTGGTTAAGGTTGAGTGGTTGAAGATGAGTGGTGTTGGTATGGTCCAATAAACTGCTGTAATCTGAGTTGAGGAATACATAGTTATTCAGCTGTTCAAAGAGTGGATCTGTATGTTCGAGTTTTCGAGAGAGAGAGTTATAACTCGAATTGCACGCCTGTGTAGAAGGTTGAGTGGTTGAAGATGAGTGGTGTAGTTATGATCCAATAAACTTCTGTAAACTGAGTTGAGGAATACATAGTTATTCAACTGTTCAAATGATACACTGTAACAAAAAGGATCCTAATTTAAGAAAAATAATCTTAATTTTCTTAATATGTTCTTAATTTTTCTTGGGAGCCTGGTATGATTTTTTTTCTTAAATGAGAATCACATTTTAAGAATTTTTTTAAGAAAAAGTATTTTAACTGAGAAAATCCTTTTCTTACATTTTCTTAAATTTTCTCATTGATATACCCATCTCATTTAAGAAATAAATTCTTAATTAAGAGTCAATTTTCTTACCCCAGAATTTTTTCCGTTTTCTTGTTTTTTTTTTCTAAAATAAGAAACAAGACAAGAAAATAATCTTAAATGAGATTACCCTCTAATTAGGGATTTTTCTTACTTCAGAAAAGTTTCGTTTTCTTACTTCAGAAAATTATAGTTTTCTCGTTTTTTTTCTGAAATAAGAAACATGATAAGAAAATAATATTAAAAGAGATTATCGTTTAATGCGTAAACCTGGTAAAACTTGTGATTGTACTCAACAGATACCACTATCTCTCTGTCATAGCAGGGTCCTAGCTGTAATTTTTAAACCATTCATCATTTCTTTAGCCGAGCTTTTAAATCCTAAGCTAAATTGGTAAATAACACACAAGTTCTGGTTCTTAAGCCAGATTTAAAATTTACCTACATTTGGCACATTGACTTATAGGTACGTGTAGCTTCGGTGACTTGAACAAAATACAATGAGACGGTCTTACATAAATAAAAGAAAGCAATGATATAGTTGTAGTCTTGTTTTAAGACATTTATTTATAACTTCATTTAAAGAAATTCACAACCAGAAACAAAAAGTACAAAACATATTTTCGAATATGAGGGGAAAATGTACCACAATTGTATTTTAATTTGAACATGAGAGCTTTAAAGTACTCACCAGGTGGGGTTTGGGTGACTTTTTAATCCACTAGGCAAGTGGATGATACAATCATAATTTTTTTGAAACGGTGAGGGGCTTCACCGTAGGTTATGTAGAAACATGGTGTTTTGAACCGTAACTTGTACGATATGCTCACAATACTGAATATCAAAGTATAGACATTTCATAAATGGAAGAGAACAAGAATAATTGAGTACTTTTGGAAACGATTTATTATTGCAATTTCGGGGTGAAGAGGAGAGGTGTCTGACTTGAGGAAACTGGAGCTTTCCTCCTTTCACCGTCCCCAAATATAGAGTGTATATTAATTTTAACTGTTAACTAATAGATACAGAATTTTGCCAAGGAGAAGTTATTTATTTTTTTTTATTTTTTTAAAGAATTCTTTGGATTTTGTTAGGACCATTTAAAATTCTTTTGTGAGGTCCTTAAGGTGGGAATTGTCCTTCAACATCTCTATTTGAAATAGTCTCCAAGATGTTTCTAGTCCTCGAAGGTATGGCAGCAAAAATATGTAATGTAGACCAACGAAAACGAGAATGGCCCTGATCCAACTTTCTCTTTTCAATAAGTCAAATACTGTGCCGTTTGCGGTGACAATGATGTTGGGCGTTGTCAATTCCAATTTCTGTTTTGTCAAAGAACCCCTAAATAAGCATGTCGTCTTTCTACAAACATAGTTAAATTGTATATTACAACGCAGATAATAAATTATTGAATGATTAGAAAACTTACTTGAAAAAGGCGACATACTTTATAGTCGCCAAATTGTTACGTATTTTTTGGCACGATTACAGAATCATGACTAAATATTTTTCTCAAAAAGTAAAATGCAAAGTTGATTTCTTGTTTCTTAAAGGGATGCTAATTTTACATATCAATTTCATATAAATTTTGATTCATGCAGATTGCATTGATAGTTTGGATTTTATTACGTTTTTCATATTTCTTCAATTTGCTGTCAAATTACATTACGGTTGTACAACATTTTTGGTTCATAATAATTATCCTACAAATATTATTTTAACATAATCTGACAAAGAATACTATTCCGCATGTTTCAAAACTCATTTCAATTTCACAACCTACCATATTTTAAGCCTAAAAAACATATCACTGCCATGTTGACAAATTATGTTATACAACAACAGCAACAACAACAACAACAACAACATTTACATTCATTTGCTTGAATTTGAAAAAAATCTCCAGCATAGCTGTACTATGTTTTGTATGTATGTGGTCTTCAACCCAGGATATTCATGTAACAAAATAATTAAGTCACACCTACCTTGATTGAGGAAAGATGGATGAATTTTTCAAAAATTCAGACTACAAGGTGAACACTTTGCTGGCAAGTTTAAACTCTAAAGTTAAAGGAACCAACAGAAAACGATGACATCACAACAAGAGTTTCTTATATTTTCCTAATAAAGTCTTAATTGAGAAAAGGTTTCTTTTCCTATAAATATATTTCTTAAAATGTCTTGACTGACAAGATAAGACTTTGTTTCTCAGATAAGAGTTCTTTATATTTATCTTAAGAATAGAAAGGACGCGCATGTTTGTTAGTTTGATTGGGTATTTTCGCCGTACTTAAGGCTATTGCACTCATATGACGGCGTCCAGCCCAATGGGTTAAGGAAACCACCCCCCGAAGCCACTGGCAAACAATGACGAGATACAAGACAAGGACAGGACAGAACAGGAAATCACAAGCAGGTCGAGTTCATATTACCCCTTAGCTCGGAGAGCACCAGGGTAACATGAAGCATCCTCCAACCGCACGCGCAAGGATGTGAAATGCTTGTAAACGCACTTTTGATGCACACATTACACCTTTAAAGGGCTCCGGAATTCAAGACTCAGGTAACTTTTTCATCCTTTTTTAAGCGAGACATCACGGCCAGAGTATACTGGCTTCCGTATGTTGTGGCCGACAAAGGTGTTGAGGAGTATTTCTCCCGCTTCGGTATTGTGAAAGCCCAAACCTTTGCTATACACAAGGAGACTGGCATTAAGACCGGTGTCCGGGAGGTGCGGCTGTCAGTGTCAGTAGAAAAAGACTCGTGAAGAAATTGCCAATGTTGAGGAAACAACTCGTGGACAAGCTC
>JAUELC010007790.1:0-17572 GCA_031471745.1 Cryptochiton stelleri
AAATCAGATAAGACGACAATATAGTTTTATGTGTTATTTTATCAACTTTATTAAATTTTTAAGCAATTATGCTGCATTTTAGTATGATTACTGAAAATACATTAAAATAGAATTGAATGCCTTTGTTAAACAAGCGGGTCAACTCGATGACAACTCCGGTAATGAGATAACCGGCTACATGTTTATTCGTCTGTGAAATCAATTTGCTATGCCCTCAACTCCAGCTATTGAACGTGTAGAGTTTTTGATTGGCTGTAGACTGTAGTGATACTGGAACCAGTGAGTTGTCCTTCAAGGTTTTTTGAAGACGTTCATCAACTGTTAAATTGTCCCCGTCTTATTTGAACACAGTCGATTACCATTGATTACCCTTAATACTGAAAGAAAAACACCACTATTCTGTACGCAACACTGATATGACTGTGTTAGAATGACACAAACAACTAAAGTTTTTTTTAGGAACTCTGCCTTACTAAATACGGTGGAAAACCGGGGAGGAAATCTCGTATAAAGTTCCACCCGCGATAGCCGCCGTCATTTCGTGTGAAGTACATGTGGTTGTCTGGGAGACTCGAACGCATGAAGTACATCGAAGGATGATCCGCAATCCGACACGCTAACCACAGAGCCACGGCACGGGCCTTTATATATGGCAGTTCTCATAATAAGTTCTTCTTGAGTCACAATTATTTTACAAATCATATATATATTTCAACTTGTGGTGATAGGCGACATAACCTACATGGACGCTTTACGTTATTTGACGTGTCCAACGGGAAGACATATTGCTTTTTTCCTGTGAAAGGCAAAAATTGGAATTGTTTATTCAATCTAGAGATTTAGATAATTTTTCATCTGGAACTGTTTGTCTATGTCTGAAACAATGACGGTGCATATTACAAATTAAATGTATAGCAGGTATCTACTGAACCATGAAGTTATGTGCTATAAAGTTAATTTGATCCAACAAAGTGTGATGGTGACAGCGCAATCGTAACAGTGAATACTCCTACCGGATCCAGGTTGATGGATTACATGTTCTTTTTCAGTTGCCTGGTTGTAAAGGTGTCGGAGTTTTATGGGTGTATGGGTACACAGAAAGAACTTTGTATATAATTAATCTAACCAAGCTGATCAATCTATTGGGATATGTTCTTAATAATTTTGGAAAAGAAGTTGTGGAAGTTGTCTCAGGAATTTGAAGAAGTGCATAAGAGAAAAAAGTCAGATTAAATAACCACAGAAAATGCCCGAAAAATCCTACAGAAAGCAGAACGAAAGCTTGTAAGAGGACGCATGAGATACGTCAACAATGTCATTTAAACAACAAAATTCAAACGACAACAGTCTTATGGCGAACTCACACAGATTTTACCCGAAGATATACAAACAGAAGTGGGTGGATTTTTAGACAGAAAATTGCAGGCCGAGTTTTCCAAGGTTCTAGATGGTTAAGCTTCATATTAAGCTAAATAAGCCGTGCTGCCCGGAATGTAATATGTGTTACATTCCGGGCCTCTACAACCGGTCAGGTGACTGTTGGGAGTTAACACTGTACATAGTAATTGTATATAGGCTGGGTAATATGTAATATCAAGATTGTTCAGTTTGAAGAAGTCCAGAGACCATACTGGAGGAAATATTACTACTACCAAACGCTTGTTGTGTTCAAGGAACTTTATATATAATAAAGGCTGTTATTCTTCAAGAAAATCCATAATCTTTGTTCTCTTCGTAGACATCAAATAGAGTCTGGAAACTCAGTAATTTCAAACTGTAAATTATTATATAAGAATTCCTGAAGGAATTAATCAATCAGACGTTTCGTTTCATATATCTTTCACTGCGGACCTGCTATCGTACAATTGGTTAAAACCTCTCAAAGTATCTGTTAACTTGTATACGTCTATGCGGCTTTGAGAATAAATACCCACTCAGGACTAGATTTACCATCAATAACCATGGTCATCCGGGGATTTTCTCCTTTCAAACGATATAACTTTTTCCCCGGACAAGTAATTTAGAAGTCCACTTTTACGAAGTGTTATCAATCGCAATTAGTTTTATGATTGGCACTCTACCAGGTCCCAGTGCATAGTGGTTTGTGGTTTTGACCTTTTAGGTTTTTGTCAATCTTCAAACATATAATATAGACATAATATATGCACCAATCATGATGGTTTTGGCGCAGTTTATGACGAAAGTATGCATGCACCACGGTCCAGTCTTAAAAATGTGTGCGGTACACACAAAGTTATAGGTTACGCATAGAGTTGAGGTCGTGGATCACTAAAAGATAGCTGGCATCTAATCTATTTGTACGGGGTGCTGGTTGGTCAGTTTTGGGATTATTAATGGTTCTCATCTCAATCGACTTTAATTAGTCGTTAATTAACTCATTACCTATACGACTAGACTCCATAAGCTTATAGTTGAGGGAAATGATGTTTTTAACCAGATCAGAGGATTGTCTCCGATTCCCTCTGATATTCACGTTCATAACTATCAATGTATCTTTTAAAAGACAAACATAATGTCAGGTTAAATTATACTATATTGCTGAAAGGTACGGCTAATGCCGTGGCATATTCTGTTATACTGGATATCTATTAAAGTGTTGAAAGTTCTCTTCTCCAGAATACACGGATCATATCAACAAGAATTTGTATGAATCATCAACGTTTGACCGTATAGAACATAAGACTGTTATATGGATGACAATTTCTCTTTATTATGAGTGCAACGTTTCGATGAGGAAACGGTTGTAAAGCGTAATGAATTCAGACATGTGTTAGTACCAACACCGAAACGTTGCGCTCACAATAAAGAGAGATTGTCACCAATGAATCAATTTTATGGTATATGCCATTCACAACTTCTAAAATACATTACACACTTCTAAATGCCATTAAGAACTTCTACATGTAATGCCACTCAAACATGTTTGGCATTATGTTTAGACTTGATATTCTTGTTTCTTTTGATGTTCCGATGTAATTAAACTTTATTATATTTATGGACGGCTTTATTTTAATAACTTTTGCTCGGGTTCTTTGTTGTACGTTCGTTTAGCGTTCACGTTTCTGCTTGAACTATCGTCTTCTACAAAGACGCTAAATGAATCAGAACCCTTGGAACTATCACAAATAACGGTCCAGTCGATGACAACCCAGTCAAGCCAATGGTCAGATAACCGCTCTTCAGATTTATTCGTTTGGGAGATCAATTTGCGAGGCCCTAGTGTCTAAGTATTATTGGAGGAAATGGGATTTTAACTGCCAAGTACCCGTAGTGATACTAGAATCGTTCGAGGATAATCAAGTTCTTTAAAGACCGCCGCTAGCTATTGAAATGCCCGTCTTATTGCCACATGGTCGATAACCATCGATGACCCGTAACGCCATCAGGCAACATTATGGTATTACACGTACAAAGAAGTGTTATTTTGGATCGAAAAGCGGTTTAGCATTCAATATTGGAGTGTACATGTGTACAACATCATTTCCATACCAGTAACTCTGTTAATCTGCGGACAATGAAAACACACAATAGGTGTTAAAAGCACTGTTGTTCAACACAATAGGTGTTCAAAACTCACAGACAAGATAAACATATCACATTGGTCCGCAATCTTTATCTTGTCTGTGAGTTTTGAACACCTATTGTGTTCAACAACAGTGCTTTTAACACCTATTGTGTGTTTTCGTTGTCTTAAATGCTTAACTTTCCGCAATGAACTTAATAACGAGAAAGCTTCAATGGCAATAATAAATTTAGAAAAGTCAGATCGTCATTACGTATTTCATAAGCTGGTAAAATTTAAATTATCCTCAAATTAATATATAACAAATGCAATTTTAGTTTGGATTATGATTTTACTTATTTGCGAAGTTAATATATTTTGTTCACAGAATCAAAAGATAGAGATGGGTTTCTTCAAGACGGAAATGATATTCGGCGTTCAAAAATACACGCCACCACTGCAATTTAGCCTTTCATTTATTCAATACTTTTCAATAACTTATGCTTGAAGGAATTATATTTAAGCTGTTCCAATGTACCTGATAAACGATCAGCATTGAATTTAAGACAAACGTGCGATCTTGATTATTGTCATGGGATAAGTACGCCAAGACGTCATATAACAACAATGCTTTAAAAGTAAGCAAAGAGATGTTAAGCTGGGTTCTTAAAGGCTTGTTTATTGTTTGTGGTTTTAAACATTGGACCTGCAAAGCCTAATTCGGATATATTTTTGGTTTCTGATGTGGATTTACACATTGGATCCGCTAAATCCCTTTCTGGCATTTTATTTTGTAGTGTCCATATCTTACGAATCGATATAAGGCTTATGGTTGTGATGTGGTGGATTTATTCCCTGACGAGCAAAGTACAATTCTTTGGAACCTTCGATTCAGCCCAGTTTAACTAAAGGCGAATTATGTAATTTGGGTAGTTTAAACTACAATGTGTAGACATTTTGTTTAAGCTTGATGGACCAATCAGTTCATATATGAATCGTATTATCACACACACATATGTGTATCATGTCATTCTGTTCCAGCGCTTTACATTAAATATGTTGTCAGTTAATATTTACGCCATAAAGGGAAGGACCAAGACAAATAGTCTGTACTACAGTTTTGTACATACATTATCGAATTCAGAGGTCGTCTGGAAATTCAGGAAGAAAATTAAGTTGAAGTAGACCTTGAGAAGTTTGAGACCTTGGGCACTTATGTCTGTAGACTCTGCTATGTATTTTAAACAATCCATTTTAATACTATATTTGATCACCATCGTATAATTAATTAATGCTTCGCAACTATCGTCGATTCTCTTTTTAAATGGTAAACATGTTTTACACAAAACTTTGTTAATCTTATTCATTGATAGAGAGCAAAATGGATAAATATTACTGACGGGAAATTCATTACATAATAAATGTATAGTTAACTTAGTACAGTTATATTTTTGTTTAAAAGTGAACTGTCAATTAGCCAATCACTAAGATGTGTTCTAGTTACATGTTATTATCATAACCAGGTATGTAACTCTGTAAGGCACATACACGTTGATGTGCCCAAAACTTATGTTGTATTTAATACAAAACAAAACAATTGTCAAATAAAAAATGTATCTGAATATTTGGATGTACATAAGGCCAACTAACATGCTCTGGTTGTTAAATATCGATGATAGTGTGACTTTGTTCACCAGATACCAAATACGGAATGCTAGAGGAGACAAAAAGACCAATCTGTTTGATATTTTCCATTTCTCTTGAATTGTCTTATATATGGGAGCTGAGTTGTAATCCACTTTGAAACCGTGTTCCACTAAGTTGACACATATTCAATTTCATGGGGTAAAACGTCAGTTGTATTAGATTCCTATATTTAAACTAGCTAACTGCTTGGGCTGTTGTATTACGCTGATAATAACACTACGTCACTAGATCATCTTCCTTCCAGAAAACCAATAACACGGAACGACAATGGATTACATAGTGCGCATCATATGCTAAATAATTATAGAACATGTGGCAACTATTGACGAGTCGTTCTCTTTTATCGGTTATGTATTAAACTATTTTCACTTGAATAACAATTCTCTCATTCAGGGTGTAAAACTAACTCACTGGAGATTTCTTCAAGACTAATTTATTTTCTCATCAATAATTTTTTTTCCTCGACCGCTTTATTCCACCCTTAAATCAAGATTGATAATTCGAAAAGTTGTATATTTGTCTTACTTGATTCACATGTACTTTGTACAAGTCATATTTCCAATCCCCCCACTGAAAGTCGACATAATGACAGATATTTGGAACTGGAAGCTTCATTTATACTTGCAACGTGAAGATATGTGACTTTCTCTCAACAACGAGGAGACCATCCGATTTTGAATGTTTATTCAGGCGCGAATTTTGATAATGTTACATCACAACAATTTGTCTTGGTCACAAGCCATTAAGATGCTTCAATGGAAATAATCAATATACATATAGAAATGAAAATATTTCATGTTTATATCAGCTGCAACGAGATGCCAATTAAACTAAAAAGGATTTGTAATTATTTCACAGAAATAACTCAATAAATCATGTTATAGACGCCTTAACACAAATCGACAAACTAGTTTAGTAATCTAATTCCTCTACAACGGCTCATATCGGCGTGTCGGGCAATGAGGTGGCGGATTCTTTCGCTAAATATCGTCTCTCCCTTATCAATATGTTACTTTTCACCGCACTTTAAGTTCAAGAAGCTCTCAGCCACGTTATATCTAAGCTACAGCCAACCTGACAAGATGACTGAGATAATTCTACTAAAGGCAGGTATTTTCAATCTCGCAACACGGATGTAACCACAAAATACAATCTGTCCCGAAACAAACAAAGTGCCGAGATCCTTTTATTTAGACTATCATCAGGTCACTTCAGAACAATTGGTTATTTATATAAGTTTGGTCTTCACGAGTCTTGTCTGTGTAAAGAATGTTTCGTTGAAGACTCATTTCACACTTATTATTTCGCTGTTTGCGCTACACCGAAGCCAGACGTTTATTATATACAGACCTAGCACCATATAGAATCTATGGTCGGACAGAGCAGGTTATGTTAAACCCAACCATATTTCATGCAGTGTCTTATTTCATTACGCGATGTCATAGATTGTATTCTGCTAGGTTTTGTATACTAACACATACACGTATTGTCAGTCTGTTTTAACCATCCCAATTGATTAACTGACATCTATGTCACTGTCTCCATAAATAGTTAATGTATTTTTTTTATTTATATATTATATATGTGACTCGGCAGATTTAAATGTGTATGTTTATGTGCTTGAATATTGAATATGTTTATAAGTATTTTTTTCCCCATATTATTAATTTTATTTGCTGTGTTACATAATGGGCAAAGAAATACCATAATCTATTACTGTAAAGATGAATGAATACCACATGTTTTGTGACGTAAAATCATCCTATGGATAGGTAAACGCCGTGCAAATACCCCCCCCCCCCCCCACACACACTTCCGCTACAATGAGATCCAGATTGTTCTTGAAAACTTCAAGACAGGTTTTACATTATACGGTCAGGGGTGGTGTAAAATTGTGTTTATGTTGTCGAGAGTTTTCAGCAATGTTAATATGTGATGCTTTATGTTATTCTCGATAAATAATCTGTTATGAACTTGAGCTAAAAGGAATTTCATTAGTGTGTCTTTGATGAATTACGGACAGACACTCAAACAATTCACTTGATGTGGGTAGCATCCTAAATGATTATTATTGATTGAATATCATTTATTTCGCACCGTTACTGATTACATCAGATCTTCTGAAGAATATCACATTCCCAGAGCTCTGTCTCATTTAACTTTTATTGCAGATTGACATTAGCTTTTGGTTCATTAACGGTAAACATTCCCCAGTATAGTTTGTTGGTATTGCCAGGTCTTTAGATCTAGCAATGGAGTAGATTTACCTTCAATAAAGCTGAGTTGGGATTGTCTCGACTGAATCGATATGGCTGTTGGTATTGAACGTAACACAGAAAACCCCAATGACAGCTCCAAAGCTTTGTTAATTTTAACTAATGTCCTATGTGGCCCTGGACAGGGATTGGAAAAACTAGGATACAAAATTGGCCTAGTTGTTAATGCTTATATAATCAATTAAGCACTTAGATAAACGAATCTTTCTACATATGCTGACACAGATTTAGGTTTAACTTCAGGTGCACATATTTCGCATTTGCCTATATTTTTATTAGGAATTAACATATGCATTTACCAAATTAAAGGTAGCATCCACAGCACATAAAATATATAGATGGTGATCATAACATTGATTATAATGTTCATGGGATATTAGTTAGCATTTGAAGACGAGAAAGTAAAGACTGATTCTTCATGAAATTTCATAATCTTTGGTATCTTCGTAGACAAGCGTAATTATCAGACATGTGTTAGTACCTACACCGAAACGTTGCGCTCACAATAAAGAGAGATAGTCACCCATATATAAATCTTATGGTATATGCCATTCACAACATCTAAATGCCGTTCACAACTTCTGAATGTCATTGACAACTTCTAAACCTTGGTTTAAATTAATCAGCGCGTTTGAAGTTGCGTTTATATTTACTAATTATGTTTATGGACGACTTTATATTGATAACTTTTTCTCGGGTTCTTTGTTGTATGTTCGTTTAGCTTAGATGTTTCTGATTGGACTATCGTCTTTTAAAAATGCGTTAAATGAATCAGAACCCTTGGGACTATTACAAATGACGATCAAGTCGATGGCAATCCAGTCAAGCCAATGATCATAAAACCGGTCTTCAGACCCATTCGTATATGAGATCAACTTGCTTGGCCCTAGTGTGAAAGTACTATTGTAGAAAGTTGGATTTTAACTGCCTATTACCCGTAGTGATACTAGAATCGTGCGTGGATAATCAAGTACTGTACAGACCGCCGCTAGCTGTTGAAATATCCGTCTTATTTCCACATGGTCGATTACCATTGATAACCCGCAAAACCATCAGACGCTATGATATTACATGTAACAAGTTGTGTTATTTTGGATCGAAAAGCGGTTTAAAATCCAATATTGGAGTGTACATTTGTACAATATCATGTCCATACCAATGTGGGTCTTTGACATGTTTATCTTGCCTGTGAGTTTTGAACACCTGTTGTGCTCGACAACAGCGCTTTTAACACCTAGATTGTGTTTTTATTGTCTAAATGATTAACTTTCCGCATTGAACTTAATACTCGGAAAGTATCAATGGAAATAATAAATTTAACACAAAAATCCGATCGTCGTTTGGTGTTTCATAAGCTTGTAAAATTTAAATGATCCTCAAATTAGTATATTACAAATGCAATTTTATTTTGGATTATGGTTTTCCTTATTTGCTAAATTAATATCTTTTGTTCACATAATCCAAATTTAGAGTTGGGTTTCTTCAAGACGGAAATGAAGTTCCGCGATTAAAAATACACACCACCACTGCAATTTAGCTTTTCATTTATTCAATACTTTTCAATAACTTATACTTGGAAGAATTACATATAAGCTGTTCCAATGTACCTGATAAACGATCAGCAGTGAATTTAAGACAAACGTGCGGTCTTGACCATTGTCATGGGATAAGTACAACAAGACGTCACATAACAACAATGCTTCAAAAGCAAGCAAAGATATGCTAAGCTGTAGTCTTACTGGCATGTTTATTGCTTGAGATTTTAAACATTGGATCCGCAAAGCCCCATTCTGATATTAGACTGATTTCTCATTTCTGATGTGGATTTACACATTGTAAAAGCACTTTCTGACAATAGACTGTAGTTTTCATATCTAACGAATCGATATCAGGCTTATGGCTGGTGATGTGGTGGATTTATTCCCTGACGAACAAAGTAGGATTCTTTGGATCCGTCTATTGATCCTAGTTTGACTGAACGCGAATTGTGTAATTCGGGCAGTTTAAACGACTCGCTGCAGACATATACGAATCCTAGTATATCTCACACATGTTTATTATGTAGTTTCTTCTCCAGCATTGTGTTAAACATTTTGTCGGCAAGATTTATGTAATTATAGAAACAATCTCCTGAATGATCACGAAAATAAGTTAATTGCAATTTAGTCCTTAATTTGTAAAATGTGGCAAATACGCCTGAATAATTTCAAGAATAAATAGAACAGTCCATCAGGGGTAACGGTCAACAAATTAATGTGTTATAAACGAAGACTCAGCAATAAGTCACAGAAAGAGGGTCCATGCTAAATAGAAATAATTCCAGAACATTCATTTTTAGGGCAATTTCCCATCAATCGTATTTGTTAATTTTGTGTATTTGTGCAGGGAGAGATGAAAGAGAGGTGTTTAACCTACCTGACCTATCCATAAGTTATCATGACCATGGTGACAAATACATTGCTGTGGGAATACTGTACGTTTCAGTATAATACCAGCAAATGTCAAACAGTATTTAACTCTAATTGGGTAATATTTTACAAATTATTGCACTCCTTTGAAGCAAAGTAGCTCGATCAGTCCACATTCATTCTAAATATCGAAAATACGCTCTCAGCCATGTTGTACTAGATTTACAGTCTTGCTCTGTATGCGTGGAGATTGGCGTTACCACAGGTTTGATCTACTATGTCTGAAGTCTCGTCTCCGTTGTTCTGTTTTCAGATGCACATGACAAAAGCAGGATTATAGGCCCAATATACGATAAAACGACAAGGCTACAAAAGAACAATACACATTGATCTGGAATTGTTGATAGTGTGATAGCCAGCCTGGAATCTCTACTAAAGCAAACAGATACACCTACTCGATGCATACTCATTGATTGAGCTTGATACATCAGACATATATAGTTCAAACAGAATTGCAATCAAAACACCACAGGCTCAGTTAATAACCCAATTCTACGTCCAAGATATCTCCTTATGTTCTGTTGGGTTTTCTATTGACCTATGTTTATGTAATAACAAAAAACAACGAAGAAGACATTCTCACTATTAGTGTGCATTTTATGTATGCAACAATTGAAATGTTTGTTAATATACCCTGTGGAATGTGGTTAGAACATTCGATTGATTATTTCTGCAGAAAATCTGTCTATGTCGACTTTTCCTCGTTTTGTTAATGCAGTTTATTTATCGATATGGCAAACTCTATAGAGACTCAGAATAACGATGGGTTTGATCCTTTAAACTCAGTTTATTAGACATTGTAGACATTGGCATATTTTGGACAATACTAACTTATACAGTTAATTTTGTTTGGGGCAATTATTGACCTCAAATCTCCGGTAAAGCGTATTTAAAGTTGTTTGGAAATATATTGCATTTAAGCATGCTGCTGATAATTTGTGCGAAATCATAATTTCGGCGCCACAAAGAGCTGATTGCAAATCCAATTACATTTTTAGAAAAAAGCACCCGCGATCTTCTGATGTATTATTGTTAGGCTCTTGGCTATAAAGGCTAGTTATTCAACGTGTGTCTATGGACAATCAAATTACATGAGACAAATGGAGAATGGCTGGGCACCGTTGCGTTGAAAGGCTATAATTGATTATATTATAATCCGCGTACTTCTTCTAATTTCATCACTGTTTATAAATTCAATTAAATTATGTTATGTAAAATTATGATTCATAGAATTGAACAGGATAAACTGCTTTCCTTCCGGAAATGAAAATCAGCCTTTTTAACGAAACAAAAAATATCAGGCAAGACGATAAAGTTGTCATAGCAGAATGGTTCAATGATGACACCGGAATTGTATTACTAAACGGGAGCCGATATGTAATCGAATTTGAAATCTGCTAACAGAAATCTGCTAAGGTGTCAGCTGTTCGTAGATTCCAATGTTCGGGTTATATTAAAATGGTATCTTTACAGAAGATGAACGGATCCTATCTCGTTCAGGTTACCAGTGGTAGGGCCTGACTTGGTACAATAAAGACTACATTTAACTGTACACGCCATCCAGACCAAATTCTCTGAACATGCGGATATTTGTGACTTTCATTGCAGTATTTTAATTTGATAATAATTACTGATCCTGTCCAACACACTAAATATGTACATAAAAGCACGATTTGTTTATCAAGTTGAGACAATGTTCTCAAACACTGAACCCCAACCCTAAAGCAACATATGGCAGTTCTTAAAATATGTTGTTCTTGAATCGCATGTTTTCTACAAATCATATATACAATTCACCTTCCGTTGAAAGACGACATAACCCACTTGTTTAGCTATGGGCACTTTACCTTATTTAACGTGCCCAACAAAAAGACATATTACTTCCTCTCGATGAAACGGCAAGGCAATCTGGCAGGAGGCGAAAATTGGAATTGTTTGTTCAGGCGGGCATTTAGATAGTTTTTCATCTCGAGCTCTTTGTCTTTGTCAGAAACAATTAAGATGCTTCAATGGAGATATTTATCATATTTAAGATTCATATTACCGTTAAACGAGTTGTCGGCTTAACCATTAAACTAACTATTGCTCCAGGAACGGGCAATAAATCGCAATGTACTTGTGTGCTTCGTCACGGCGCTGTCGTTTTTACTGCCACACTAAGCGAAACTGTTATGTTTTAGCACAATAACATCGTTTTGTTTTTTGGTAACAATGACAACAAAGTTATGATTGCCAGTGCTAAATGGTTTACACAAAGCATTGGGCTATGCTGTCTAATCTCTTATTGTTGTTTCCCCCCACAAAGATGTGACCCTGGTGCGTTTTGTGGACCAAATTCTACACAATGTAGCGATGAACAACATTATTTAAACAAAATATATATTTTGTTCCTTTAAGAAAAGAATGAGGTAAACCTGCTAAACAGTGCTCTCAGAGCTAAGGGGCAACGCGAAGCCTATCTGTTGTGGTGTCCTGTTGTGTCCTGTGATTGTCTTGTGTCTTGTCATTGTTTGTTGCCAGTGGTGTCGGGGTGGTTTCTTTCACCCATTGGGCTAGCACGCCGTCATTTGAGTAAAATGACCTTAAGTACGGCGTAAAACCCCAAATCAATAAATCAATGAACCAGTCAATCAAAGCCAATATTGCTAATATTTGAAGACGAGAAAATAAAGTCTCTTTCTCTTCACGAAAGTATATAATCTTTGTTATCTTGGTAGGTATCTAATAGACACTAGAAATCTGGTTAGTTCATACTGTAACTTATTTTATAAGAATTCCCGAAAGAATGAAATAATCAGACGTTTGGTTTCATGTAACGTTTATTACGGAATTGCTGCCGTGTTATTGGTACAATCTCTTCAAACTCTCTGTTAACGTGAACACTGTGGGAATAACAACCGACTCGGGACAAGATTCACTCTAATAAACCTGGTCTTCCAGGGATTTTCCCTTCTCAATCGATATATATCCCTCTGGAAGGTTATTAAGAAGTCCACTTCTGTGTTGTGAATCATTACTAGTCATGCTTGTGTGGCTTGACTCTCTTACTGGTCCCACACTTTAGAAGTTTAAGTTGTTTGACTGCACGCGTTTTCGTTATAGCTCTTCATCAGCCGTAAACATATAATACAGTCAGAGTATGATAGTTTTGGCGCAGTAGGAAAATATGCATGTATCAGGTAAAAACATTTTCAGGGTTATCTTGAATTTAGACTGGTTTGATCTAAAAAGCATTAAATGAGTCAACAACCCAGTCAAGCCAATGATCAGATAACCTGTGTACGTATGCAGTCCGTCTGTGAGATCAATTTGCTAGGGCCTAGTGCCTAAGTAATATTAAAGGAGGTGAGATATGGATTGCTTATAGCCTGTTTCGATGCAGAAATCAGGGCGTGGGTAAAAAGTATTTTAAACACCGCATATAACTATTTAAATGTCCGTGTTATTGCCACAAGGTTGCTTGCCGTCGTCCAGTTACGCCGTCAGCCAGAACACGGATCAAGTAGTAGTGTAGACCGAAGAGCGGCTTTTAATTTATTATTTTTGTGTACATTTGTACAATATAACTCTGCTGTTAGATGTTTTGTTTGCTGACGGATTTTGGGTCTTTGATATGTTTACCTTTTCGTTTGCGTTTTGAAGAACTTATTTTGTGTTTCCATTGCCCTAAATGCCAAACATTCCTAAAATACATTTTCCGTTAACTAAACAAAAGGAAAGCATCATTGGCAATCCAAAATAATAAAGTAATATGTCAGAACGTCTCATAGCATTTCATAAACTGATAAAATTTCAAATAATCTTCAAATTAGAAGATTGAAAATATAACTTTTTATTTGTGATATGGTTTACCTTTGTTGTTGAATTATTAGATATTTTGTTCAAAAATACAAAGTTTCGTGTTAAAAAAAAGGGCAGTACTCGTATTTAACCTTTCGTTAGTTCTATTTGTTTCGAATAACCGATGCTTATCGAAGTTATATCTAATGGTTTTGTCAGTGTTTTTTTTTACAAAATATCAGTTGTAAATAAGGATTTAAATTAGGAATAACGAATGCACAAGCCTCTATCATTGTGATAGGATATGAGATACAAAATGTCGATCTTCTACACGAACACTATTGCTCGGGGTTATATGGTACATACTGATTGCTCAGCAGGTCCCATGTACTATATAAAAGCTTGTTAAGATAATTGTACACACATTTTGATCGGCAGGGGTTAGTGTCTGATCGTTCGGTACACGCAAGTTTCACATTCTAAACGTTATTCTTGAATCTTCTGCGAGACTTCGGACATCTCCGTCGTTAAACTGAAGATATGCGAAATGAGTCACGGTTGGCAGGATTCATTTAAAGCGAAAATACAACTGCCGTGTGGCATGCACGAAAACGGGTCTTCAGAAATACGACACAAAATGTTGATAGGATTAGAAACAGTCCAGATTGTAACTGTATCATAGACATGATTTTTGCAAAGCCATCCTGTGCAGACGTTAGAAAACTATATCGGTCGTTTCCCACCAACAAATGCATACTAACGGAAGACTAGACAATAAGTAACAGAAGGACACGCTCGTGTTAAATAGTAATCGTTCAAGACCGTCCATTTTCCGGACAATTTCCCTTCAAAATCAATTGTTAATTTAGAGAAAGTGTCCAGGGAGAAATTGAAGAGGTTTGTCTGACCTGCCTGACTTATACGTTATTTATCGCTAGCGCTGCAACCATTACAATGCTGGGAGAACAATCCAAGTTTAACTATAATACCACAAAATGTCATACAGTGTTTGACTATTATACTATTATTGTTTAAGATTTGGCCCACATTTTTGTCTAATGTTATCAACATTTTATCCAATCAATTTGTATGAAAAATTTAATTCTTCTTCGGGCCTTAGTCATTTACAGATGTAAAGACAATCCAGATGGCAAAATACCGTTTTCATGTTAGGTATACTTAAGAGTTTTGCTTATATGGATCGAGGAAAGCCAGTAGTTTAAGTAAATGTAACTCAAACACAGTGGATCTGAGTTGCCTTAAACATGATGTAGGAGTGAAGACTTGAATTACTTGGCGATAAGGAGATCTTGCGATGTTTTTCAAAATCGAACATGGAAAGAAATTACGAATATATTCATTCTCTAACTCAATGTATCGGAATAGTTAGTGGAAATAACCATTGCATACCTTTTTCGTCGAGCTAAGCGGGCGGTTTGAGGGCGCTTCCTGTTGCCCTTGTGCTCTCAGAGGTAAAGGGCAACACGGAGCCGTTCTCTGTGTCGTCCTGTGGTTGTCTTGTATCTTGTATTTGTTTGTTGCCAGTGGCGTCGGGGGTGGTTTCCTTCCCCCATTGGGCTGGCACGCCGTTATATGAGTTAAATAACCCTAACTACAGCGTAAAACAACCATCGAGCTTGTACAGTTGATATTGCTCCTCTGAACTAGGTCTCGTCCTTGAAGCCTATAGATGTATTGGATGCAATTCGGATCTCCGATAAAACGGGTCTACCTGTAATGTTTTCTGTTAAATTAATATGAATATATCCGCGAAAATTTACAACAGCAATTGTAACGACTGATCGTGTAAAGTCTGACTACCTTTCACGTTCCAGAAATTCCAAGTTGGTGATTTCCACTACACGGCTTACTAACAGTACAAGGTACGTACTAATATATCTGTGTATCTGTTAATTAGGACAAGGGTGTAAACTAGTCATCATGCTAATGATGATTGTCCTGTATAACTCAACAATTGATTCACCGAGAGGTGTATGAATATCATATTTAGAGATCAGATAAATAAACCTTTTCAGACACAGACTGAGTTATAGAAAATAACAATGTTAAGTTTAAAAAACAATAATTACATAAATAAATGCCTTTGGCTATGATATAAGCATCACAGTACCTATCGACAAAAGGCAAAATGATACAAAGATAAGTTAGACAAAACATCGCGGTATGCAATAAGATGTAATTAGCTGAATATATGGACTATATATAGGATGAGGCAGATAAGGAGACGAGGCATCTGTTACAAACAAACACGTCATGATATTAGCATTTATATTGGTAGAGACAGACGCTCCAGTCAGAAAGGCACAAATTGACACAAAGATATATATATAGAACCGTTTGGGACGGAAATGTTCAGTACACGAAAGTTTTTATAGGCGTGATGAAGTCCACGGATAAAAACAATTATCTGTACAGAATACGAGGAAACAAATAATTGACCTCGGCTTGTACGGCTTAGTTTGTTCTCACCAAATATTCATGTTTCCGCCTTGGTACTTATAAAAACAAATTTGATTGCAATCAATTCGTCATTCATGATTAGAATACCAGCCGATTCCACCACGTACAGACGATCGCAAAATAGGTGTAATTACTACCTGTATCAAATACTGGCAGACCTTCATGATATTGCAGCACTTCTGTGTATAAATACATGTCGTGACAACTTCGTATGAAGTAGCAGTCCCTAACAACAAAAAAACCTAGTTTTATCTATAATTGATTGGTTTTATGTTCGACCTTGCACTAAACCCTCTTCGTGAAAAGTCTTTGTGGTATTTGGCGAGAATGAGAAAAGCTAACCTGCATATTGCTCATAAAAATATAGTGCTAAAAGTACTAGATTTCATTCCAAATATGTCTTAACTTTAATGCTACACTGAATTTTTGATACTTATAAATGCCAAATGTATTTCTGGATAATAACATTATAAGCGCAAACGAAACCGTTTGACAAAACTAAACTGCTGATAAAATTATATATATTGATATTTTGTTTTTAGTTCTGTTTCATCAGTCTGTTTAGAAGTTGCTTTATGCTGAACTCATATTTAATAAATTGCCAAGTGTCTTGCGTATCATCAATAGTTAATAAGAGATTTAGAGCCGATACAATCCACAATGATTCGTTAAAAACACATCCACATTAATAACAGAAGCAATATTAGGAAAACGAAGGAAGCAGACTTTGACAATCATTTCCCTACATATTCCTTTACCCCTGAATGAATTAGGGTTCGTTCTATATCGTTGGATAGTCAACAGAAAGATTGGAAGAACAAAATTGCATAAACTTTTTGTTATTTTGGTCGTGATTGTCCCTAATCGCGAATATATGAGACAAGTATATATGACAAACCGAGAGTTGAATGGCTCTAAAACGACCAATCACGTCATGAGATGCTAGACCACATTGTCGAAAGGCTTATTGTGATTAACGTTACATAGCCCACAAAATCATATTTCTAAACAATCATCATTGGGGTTTACCAATATTCAAAATGGCGTCCAAAATATGTGTCTATAATAATGCCATTTGCACAAGGAATAATAATTAATATAAATAACTTGTCCAAAATGCCAAGCTAGCATAGCTATTGAAGGTCTTATAGCCAGTAAATACCAACATGGGGGAGATAGTTTGGGGTTCCCATCCCCGGAAACATAAGTGTATCGGCCTTATTTAGTCTGAAGGGACAAGAGAGGTGAATTGCCCTAAAACGTTTCAAAATTTCGTTTTGCACGATATTTTCCGTATAGCAAATATGTCAGGACCTTTCATTTGGGGGGGGGGGGGG